>VYZS01033658.1:172109-185989 GCA_013400695.1 Neodrepanis coruscans
AAAAAAAAAAAAAAAAAAACCAAACAAAAACAACTGCAAGACTGATTTTCTGGTGATGCTCTGTAAAGCCTGTGACTGAATAGTGAGGTAGGATCAGGATGAATATGGGGGAGGATGTCTTCGTGTCCAGTGTTGGGGACCAGTGCTTTTATTTTCCAGAGTGAGCTGCAGGGCCTGAGTCTGTAGACAAGCAGACAACTCTGGAGAAAGCTCTTAACTGACTTGGGTATTTTGGGGTTGGGAATTTTCTTCTTATTGTTGGTTTGGTTTTTTGGTAATTTTGTTTTGTTGGAGGCTTTTTGTTTGTTTCTTGGGGGGTTTTTTGTTACGTTGCTGTTATTGTGGGAGGTTTTTTGTTTGGTTTTTTATCTGTTTTGTTTCATTTGAAGAGTCTGATACCGTCTTTTTATGCTGCCCCAGATGTCACTATCATTGCTGCAGCTCTCCAGAGACAAAGAGACAAATCTTGCAATTATAGCACTGAGTTGTAAAACCAGTTGATGTTTTCACGGTCAAACATTAAAAACAAATGCTATCATCACAGCAGTGATTTTTATTTTTTTCTACTTAGGAAATAAGCTCTTTCTTGCAAATTCCATACATTAGAATGGATGTGATAAATGTTTGTTGGTACTTTTAGCACTTGCACAAAGAAGTATCTGGATTAACAGGCAATTGGCATAATGTCTGTTGTCTTAGACATTAATTATGTGAATGTTTGCTCAGAGATATCTCTAATACTTGATCAGTAAAATAATGGTCTAAAAGACAACCTGTGCCTTTTGGAACACTTATATTAGTGCAAATAATTCCATAGTGGCCCTTCCATCTATTTTACTTTCCCTGGAAAATTTTTCCAGTTCTTCAGCCGAACAGCTTTTCTGTCCCTGAGGAAGGGGAAGGTGCTCCCTGTGGCTTCCTGCTGGTTCTGTGGCAAGCCTGGCTCTGGCCATATCCAGATTAGTTCTCAGTCAGGGACCTCAGGCAGCAAAATCCTTGTTAGCAGTTGCATAATAGAAGGCTAATATATTTCACTTCATTCTTGGTCCCTCCTGGTTGTTTGGCTTATTTTTGGCACCACTTTTAATTTGATGATTTGTATTGTGTATTATTCTTCACTTTCATCATTCGCCTGTAGGGTTGTGAATTATTAGTGGTCTCAGAATTGAAGCAGATTTACTTTACTTGTAACTGTCAGAGTTTAAATTCTCTGCCCTAGTTTGGGTTTGGTTCCTTCTGTTGCAGACTGATACAATGGCAGGTGTTGTTTCTTGGCAGGTAGGAACAAGCCCTGCAGCACTAAGATTTTTTTTTCTCTTTAAAAAAACAAACCAAAGTGCATTACTTGTGCCATTGCAGAGGTTCTGACTTATAGGCAGGGAACCCCTGGCATTGCCTTGGAGAGGGTATTTGGTATCCACCAAACTGTGTAAGAAGTGATAAAGATGATGCAGCCTCAAAAGATGATTCAGGGGTGCAATACAAAAAAACCTCCTAAGTTGCTCAATGTGGAAAACTATTTCATGTTACAGGCAAAAGCTATTCTAACTTNCAAACCAAAGTGCATTACTTGTGCCATTGCAGAGGTTCTGACTTATAGGCAGGGAACCCCTGGCATTGCCTTGGAGAGGGTATTTGGTATCCACCAAACTGTGTAAGAAGTGATAAAGATGATGCAGCCTCAAAAGATGATTCAGGGGTGCAATACAAAAAAACCTCCTAAGTTGCTCAATGTGGAAAACTATTTCATGTTACAGGCAAAAGCTATTCTAACTTTTGGAATAAGTGAACTCCTGGGGGAAAAAAAAAATCATAATTTTTTTTGAATACTGCTCTGGTTATTACCTTGAAGTACAATTTCAAGATTCAAGAGAAAAAATCCAGGATTTCCCTTGTGTCTGTCTGTAACTTTCTCATTTGGATCTAGGAACCTTGGAGAGGCTGAGATTGCACAGATTGCATGGGTTTGGGTTTGAGCTGGTTGTATTTCTGTGATGAAGTGCTCTCTCAAGGCAAGTTTCTTATTGGTTCAAAACGTGCCATTTAATCTGGACTTGTGGAGCATTATTAGCCAAGTACATGTTTACACACCCAGGATAAGTGACATCTGAGGGTTCAGCACAGGGTGAGTGTGTCAGGAGGGGACCCTGAGCTTTCCTGCCTCAAACCAACCCAGGGCCAAAGTAAGAGACAAATGCTGTGCTGAATCAGGGCCTGGGCACTGAATCAATCCCAGCTCATGGAGTTGGAAAAGCGTTATCACAGCAAGGCTGTTGCCTGCAGGAGCAGCTGCAGAGCTGCCCCTGTGCTAAGCAGAGCTATGAGTTGTGCTTGTCTGTGCTGTTTTCATGGAAGTGTCTTCTCTTTGCTTCCAGGATGACAATATCATGCGATCCTTACAGCTCTTCGAGAATGTCATGTAGCCGTGTAACCAGCGCTGGAGGAGCCGAGACTTCTGCATAACAAAGATCTTCTTTCTGGGTGAAGGTTTTTTACAACTGAGCCATGTCCAGTGTGTGAGGATTTTGTATGACATCTCCAACCAAATGGCAACTGAATGCAACCGATCCCACCTCTTCTCTCTGGGAGATGCTGGTGGACCTTTGTTTCGTTTTGGAAGCATGTGAATATTTCAATAAATCCTGACAGGAGAGAACAGCTGCTCGAAGTTTATGGAGTAATATAGAGCATTGTTTGCTAGGCGCAAGTCCTGCTTTTAATCTAGCAAGCTTAATTTCCCTATGATAGCACATGTTGGTAGCTATTCAGCCATCTATTGCCATTGACAGCTCAGTCTATGCTACAGCACAATGTGTGATGAATGCCTCACTCTCCATCTGCTTTGACACAAGTCAGTCCACCAGGGTAGACTGTGAAAAAATGAACAGTCAAGGTACCTGGGACATTGAGCAGACAGCCCATGTAGCCAGTATCCTCATTTCTGCAGAGATCCTACTTCTCCTCTCACATGCACTAGTACCATCATGCTGAGTTTGGTGGAGTTCTTCCTGAACACATTAACCAGGTGACCTTCATGCTAGGGTGAACCAGAAAGGAGCAAAACATGTTGCACATATAAATATCAGAGTACAGAACAAATCCTGTCCGATGATGGTAAGTTTCTGAAAGACCAGGCAGGTTTATAAGGGCTGGAACAGAAAGTACCTGCTCTGGTGCCAGCCACCTGTTGCAGTCCCAGCATGTAGTGGGATACCAGCTGGATTCTCCACTGTGCATCTCAGCAGCATCATGGGCATGTGCTGTTGTCCTTTTGCTGTAGTTTGGCACACACTTCCTACGTTCATTGTTTCAATCTTTGTATTTTTCCTTTGGACATGACAGCAGGTTCTTGCCCCTTCTATGGATTTATTTAAGCTTTCCCATTTTTCTTAGCAAGGAACAGCCCAGAAGATGCAGCTGGGTTTCCACACACAGACCTTGGCACTCACAAAGTGCCTGTTGATTGTTTTGAACAGAGTTGTTATTAGCCTTAGCTGCCAGGCCCATACTTTTTCCTGCAAGGCAGCAGCATGCCTTGTACAAGCCCCATTTCCTTGCTAATGCCAAGTAGAGCATTGGTTTGAGGGTTTGGTTTTTCAATCAGTAAAACAGAAAAACTTCCATAATGCATTTATATCGAGGTTGGATTTTGCCCAGTAGGTGACTTTTCAGCTGGGGAACATGTCAGAGCCTTCTCTTCTCAGGAAAGCTGACACCCCAGAGTACCATTGCCATCTCCAGATAGCTGATGGCTGAGAAACCAAAGGAAGGAGGGAACAGCCAACTTCTCCAGCTGCTCAAACCACAGAGACAAGACAGTCCCTGCCATAGTCCTACATTGCTCCCATCCAGTACCAGATATTATATTACAAATCAACTGTTAGCAGTAAAGATATATTTTAGAACTTATATAAATAGAAACTTTTTATAATACAGAATATATAAAATTCCTCAGTTCTGTAGCCCTAATTTTATGAAAATTTAATCTATGGAAGAATTCCTGATTATATAGGTAGGTCTGACCAGTCCTAGTGTAATGATACCCTAATTCCCCAAAATGGGGCATTTTCATCCTTACTGTGTTCCTTCATACATTTCTTCTAGTTCTAATTTTATTTCTTTAAGTTGTCTCTTTATCATAGAAAGTGCTATTCAAGTGAAGTTACATCTGCAGGAATGACACTCCAGTCTGTCTTGTTTATTGCCTTTCATACAATACCATTAATTAATTCCTTCCTCACCGTTATCCAGAGCGTAGCAGCTCCTGTGGGGGGCTGTGATTTGCAGGAGGGATGCCATGCTGTGAGAGTAGCCTTGTCCTCCAGTTGCTGGGTATTGTCTATTTAGGTTTTATTTAACAGGTACTTGGTAAAGACATTAGTTGTACCTGAAATAATATACAGTTTACACTGCCCCTTCTTGATTTTTTTTAATCACTTTAGCAAATAAAAGAATTTAATATAATTAATTACCTGCTTTTCCCTCCCACCAAAACAACATCTGTCTGTTACCAGTCTAAACATTTAACTGCAGGGGACGGAGAAGTGGTCAGGATAACAGAAAAGAAGGATTTGCACTGGGCTAGCACAGTGCCTTTCTCCTCTAACAGCCTCACTTTAAATGTGTTTATGAGATGGCACATACAGACAGAAACATTTGGAATGTGCCCTTTTCAAAAGAAATGTTATTAGTTGCATGATGCCATAGTCCCTGAAGCTAAGTTAATTTCTGGAGTTACTGTGATGAATTTGGCCTCAGCTGTTTCCTGTCCCTGCTTTGTTGAGTGTGGCCCCAATTCAGCACCATACTCCAAAGAGCTGTCAGGATGTGCTGAAGTGCATTGCTGAAATTGGGGTACCAGTACTGACCTTCCAGTTCTGGCATCTCCTTTCTGCTCCCAGGAACAATGGGGGTGCATCAGGCAGAGAGGGAGATGCTGGCAGCCACGGCTGACTCTGCCCTTGAGGCACAAAGAGCTTCAGTTTGGGTCTGGAGTCACACACACCCCTGATTTCAGCTCTGTGCTTCATCTGAAGCCCACAATAGCTGAGACAGGAGGATTTGCAAAGTGATATCCACAGTTGTGTTTTCACATAGCTCAGATTGCAGATTCTGTCTGTGGCAAAGTTCTTGCTGTTGCAAAACCAGTCATTGCCCTGTGTTTGCCCCTTATCCCACTGCTACACCAGAGGCTGGGATGCACCAGTGTGTGGAAGGCCTCTGGGTTTTCCATCATCACCATCTGAGTGTATGGCAGGAGTGTTCCAGCCAACAGGTGACAGAGATCCAGTGACTGTGAGAGTGTCGTTCTCTGCATGGAAATGTCTTTGGTTTTTTATGTTTTCAGTGAATGTTACTCTGTAAACTTGCCAAGCCTCCCTTTGCTCATAAACGGGTCTTGCAATATTTATGGCAAATACCACTACATCTTTCTAAATAAAACACAGTATGCTATTCCAATCTCCCACCCTCATCAATCCTCCTGCCAGTATGTGGAAGGCAGTTCCTGTGCTGCTTCTCAGTTACAGTCAGACTGTCAGTGCTCTCAACTGTGCACATTTCCTCAAAGCTGTGAATGTTTAAATAATGTCTGAATCAGGACTCTGACTGTTTCATTAGTTACAAACATTAGTCTGCATCTTCATGCCAGCATTTTCTATAGAAGGCCTTTTTAACATTCATTTTATGCAACATATTGAAAAATAGGAATGTGATTAATGATAATGCAAAAAAAAAAAAAAAAGTGCCGTGCCTGTTCTGTGGCTGTTTGTTTTCCTGTTCCTCTGAATGCATTGCAATATTGTGAGTAACCATGAGCCAAGCTATAAGCCTGAGGCACGGATACCCCAAGGTTAAGGCATTGTGGGCAGGACTTCGGCATTGTCTGGCTGCAATATGTGTTGAAAACAAACACCCCGGTGTCCATGGGTGACCTCTGGTAAGATGATGTAGCTGCAGTGTATCAGCCTTTTCTTCTTCTTCAGGGAAATGCCATGAAGACCTAAAGAATTGTGCAAATAATGTAAATTGTGATAACTAAAGCCATGTTAACGGAGCAGCCATGTAAAGCTTCACTCTTACAAATGCTATTCTCTGATGGCAATTTGTATTCAATTTTGTTGAATGGTTTCAAAAATGTTGGGTTTAATAATAAAAAGAAAATATCTGTAGGAAGGTGTCCTTTTTAAGCCCAATATGTATCTTAAGGGACACTGTCAGGTTAAAAAATTGTAATGAAACTTTTAAAAGTAGGACTCAAATATATACCTATATATATATATACCTATATACCTGTGAAACTGAACTGTGCTGTGAGCGTGGTATTAACATGCCAATGATTTATTTGCACCACTGACTCAGGGGTGCTCTTACACTTGGTGTAGTGACCTACACCGAAAAGATAGGCTGCCCTTGTGTAAATAAGATTTCAGAGATGTTCTTCTACCTGCATCACTGACAGTATCTTGGAGTACTACAAATGGAAAGCTTACAGACATGTTTTTCTCTTCAGCAGTTTTGCCAAAGTATAAGCAGGAAAACAGTTGGGAAGAAAAAAAAAAGAGCACACTATTTTATGTTAGAGAAAGAAAAATAATCCCAAACCTCACAGTGTCCCTTTAGCTCTGGTTTGTTGCAAACATCCATTCTGACGTGGAGAAATGCAGGAGTGATTTTGTGAGACTATATATATGTGTGTACATATATATATATATATATATCTGTTTGCTAAACTCCATTCTGCAGGGTCTGTCTACCAGTACATCCCAGGAAAGAGAGCGTTCATACATGCAGAAATGTGCAAATAAAGGTGTCTGTGTGAATCGTGGTACTGGTCTCACTGCAGGGCCTGCACAGGGGCACTGCCCAGCCAGCCCTGGGCTGCACAGAGCCCAGGGAGTGACCTGGGGACAGCACCGAGGCACCTGCCCATCCCAAGAGACAGCAGGGCCCCGGGGAGAACCAGCCCTGACTCCTCTCTGTCCTTGCAAGGAGAAGCTGTGGAAGCTGCTTGTTCAACACACCGAACCCCACGGGATGTGACCCCAGCTGCTGCCAGGCAAAGCAGGCTCAGACTCAAAGTACATGTATAGGATTCGTTTTGGTTTTCAGCTGCACGTTTGCTCGAGTGGCTGTGGAAGCTTTTGTTACTGATGTAAGATGCTGGACACCTCTGATTTTATTCTGAGCCCATCACCATTGCAGACTGAGAACCTCGTCCTGCTGCTGCAGGTGTCCAGGGCATTGCACCTGAAGGACTGAAGGCAGTGGGGAAGGCAGTGAGGTCTGCACTGGCCATGGGGGCTGTCCCCACTCCCTGGGGGGACTCCAGAGGGCAGGGGAAGAAAATGAGACGTGCTACAACTCAGCAAACTTTGAACCCAATAATAGCCTTTTCTTACTGAGAAATTAATTCTGTATCTTTGCTTACCTATGTAGGTCCAGCAGCACTGGAAAGGGAGGAGGCCTGGACAGGTTGGTGCATGAAGTTCTGCTTCTCTGCTCAAGTAGGAGTTGCCTGCTGTCTCTTAGTTTGGGGCCAAAGATGCATCTGAGATGGAGAAACACGGTGAAACCATGCAACATGCTGGGGAAAGTGAGGCTTGTATCCTGCTGGAGTGGGATGTGACTGGAAGCACTGGAGGATGAGTATTGGTCTGTAACTTAGATTTAATTTAATAAATTGTTATCATCTCTAAAGCCAAATAGCTGGGATTGATTCTGAGAAGTCCAAGCCTAACTGGAGCTGAGCACTCTTGCTGGAAGGAGGCAGCTTGTTATATTTCTGTCTTCCCTCTTTCTTTACCCCCTCAGCTTCAGCCTGCCTGAAACCACAGCACATGTTCCTCAGTGTTCAGGGCTGTCTAAACTTTTTTTGCCTTTGTGAATCAAACTGGTGACAGGCAGTAGAATGAGAGCAGACCAGCACAGAGGTCAAGAACAAGGCTGTGGTGTGAGGTGACTTGTAGCTGTGACAGGAATGCATAAGAAAGTTTTTGTAAATAATTGTCATTGAAAATAAAGAGAAATGTCCATACAAATTTGAAGACACAGCTGTCAATTGTCTGTGTGACACTAAAAGATTAAAGAATAATCAAAATACAGTTATAGTAAAAATGCACAAGTAGTGATATTGAGTCCTCTGTGTAATTAAATGATCAAGTTGACATGTAAAGTTATAAACCACAACAGACCAGTCAAAGATAGGCAGCCCTTTATAAGCTACCCAGGTAGGAAGCCCAGCTAAATCAGGTGTCAGCTCAAGCCCCATATTTGCTCATCTCCAGCCCAGGTGATGTAGACTTTTGTGTTCAGCTGATGGTCAACCCAGTCTGCCCAGCACAGCTAAATACATTCAGGTTTCCAGTGGCAGTTTCTCTTGTTGAATTCTGTCCCAAAGGTGTGTATCTTACAGGTCAGGACTCAGAGTTGGGGGTGATTTAGATGGATTTAGATGGAGGGGATCAGGCATTGTCACCTCCCCATGGGGGCTCTCCTGATATACCCATGTCTCTCTAAATTGTCAGCCAAGTTTTTCAGCCACTGAAATAAGTCAGCTGGGGGATGGCTCTCAAATATTCAAAAAAAAAAAAAAGGGTTAAGGTAAATATGTTTTTACAAAGAGATTTGGATCCTTCACCTCCATCCACCTTAACAAACACAGGTATGTCATATCTGTGTATATATTTACTACACTGATTTGGAAAAAAAAAAAATCAAGTGGGACTGAGCAGCTCCTTGCTTGTTCTAAATTATACATATTTTCTTTTTTAATATTGCCATGATAATTTTTAATCTTGCTTTTATGTTATCATAGTGTAGATCCAGGTGCCAGGTTAACTAACAGGAGCTGTCCCAGAAATGATTCTTGCTCCTCTCAGAACTTGTTCGGTGCCATGTAAGTGGTGTTTGGCTCATGCACTGACATTCAGTGAGGAGAACATGTTTGTTTCTGGAAAAATTCATTACCCTCATCACAATTTACAGCACCTGCTTAAATAAGTTGTGTCTGGGCAGCTGATAAAGAGCTGTCTGGATTTCAGGATACAGGGTCTGCAGGGTGCTGTGTGCAGGGATGTGCTGCCTGATGGGCTTGGGTGGGGGGAACACCTGATGTCACCAAGATCCCTCCTGGCACAACAGGGCTGGGCAACAGGGCAGATTGAAGATAACTTTTAGTTATCTGTGGGACAGGTGTCAGGCATCATATAGGGCTGGACTAACCCCTTTCACACATGAACACCCTTGCAGTTGGCTTTGAGAACTAGTTGAAAAAAATACACCCATGTAACACCTTTTATAAAAGCGATCATTAAAAATGTGCCTAAAAATGTATCTAAGAGTAGTGAAGGCGAATTTGGAAGAACATAATCTAGGGAAAATTTATTATTTCTTATTCACAAACAGAGAACTGAAGCAAAATTTCATGTCCTTTCATCACACCAGGTCTGCACTGTGTGGGATCAAGAGCAGGAGCTGCATAAGCAGAGCTGAGATAGGAGAGCTGGTGATGGACCTGCCCCTGCTGCTTGGCCAGGAGAGGCTGGTTCTCTTCAAACAGGACACCTGTCCCCTTCAGCCTCCAGAAGGTGGGAAATGAACTGTACATCTCCAGAGCCTCAATGGGTGTGGTTATTTCTAGCCTATGTTTTAAAAATTTTCCTTTTTGTATTCAGTTAAAAAAAAAAAAAAAAGTATGTCTTTCTCCATCTGTTCTTGTAGGGACTGGGAATCGCTATGGGGCTCTGTCTGGAAGCCCCCATGGTGGGAAGGTGCCTCCCAGCAACAGGGGCAGTTGTCACATTGACTGTGACATCTCTCTGGGGATTAACCCACTGCCCTGTCCCTGCATCCAACCAGTGCAGACACCTCCCTGTGTGGGCACAGCTGATGGAGGAGCCAAGGGGATACCAGGATGATCTGCACTCCTGGTTCAGGACAGGGGCTCCTGCAAGTGGTGAGAAGTGCTTCTGGCAGGGGCGATGGGGATGTTTTCTCCAACAACCCACGATATTTCTAAAGTTCCGTGTTGGAACTCGCACCCACAACCAGCAGCCATGAAATGGAGAAGGAGAGCAGGGCTGCAGCACAACACTGTGTGTTTCACTCGAGGGAATCTGCTCTGGTCTCAGAGGATGGGCCCAGGTGGTTGCTGACCTTACTCAGAAAACAAAATGTGAGAATGAGCCTGAACACTCCTCACCAGACCCTGTGGCCTTCTTTTCAGGCACCACAGTTCTTCTCAGGACCTTGCTCCCACTGTCTCCAAACCCAGCCCAGCCTGGGACTGAAGCAGCACACAGTGATAATGCCCCATTGCCACTGCCCGTGGTTTAGGGTCTGTATTTGCTCTTTATATTTGCAGAGAGAGGTAGGGAGCACATACAATGATGTTGTGAAGCACAGAGGTGAAAGTAATGTACAGTTATCTCATTTGTTAAAATGTCTGTGGAAAGTTAGTGCTGATCCAGAACTTTTCAGAATGTTAGGATGTTATTGGAAAGTGTTTATTTAAAAAAAAAAAAAAGTAATTGATTTTACCATCCCAGGATTAAATGGACTTTGTTGACATTTTCACAGAAACTTATACAACCTTTCTGTTCTAATTATCTTATTGATTTATTTATAAACACTATAAATTGAAAATATATAAAAGTTTAAATACACAAGAAGATACATATCAGCACAATGTTTTCTGTCTGAACAGGTATTCTAAATTTTAGAGAATTCAGAACATGAAGAAGTACTAGAGCCTTGTTTCCTTCACACAGCATGAGCTGTTACGGAAAACCACATGTTACCAAGAAGTTATGAGTAAGAGAAGTAATATTCATTATTGTGAGTGGGTATTGCACTGGTAGGAGGCAAGACCTGTCGATGTTGTAACTGATAATAGGTAAAACTCTCTGGAAAAACCCATGTGTGTGTATGACAAACTGAGTTGCAAAAATACTTCTAAATTATTCTCAATTTTTCTTTTAGACTTTTAAAAATTTATTTCACCTTATTTGCCTTATATCGATTTTATTTTGCACTAAGCCATGATAACTAACGCTAAATCTTTAAGGATGTCTACAACAAACATGTTATTGAACTGCTTTCTGTTCCTTTGGTATTCAAATGAAGGAGCTGGGCACAAGCAAACAAGAGACCCTTTGAAATGCAAAGAAGGCAAGAGATTTCTATCTCAGCAATACATTTTAGTGATTTCACTAATAAAATAAAATCAACAGATTATTTAAGCTTTTCATTCGTGTCTAGATGGGAATATTTACTGCATGTCATAAATAAAACCCATGAATATATGGCGTTGATTTCAGCAGCTTCAAAGTCCAAAAGCAGAATTTCAGAACTTGAAAATTCCTTTTTTTGAGAGCACATTTAATCCCCCTGGAACAGAAATCTCATTCCAGCCTATGAAGATAATATTGGAGGGCTTCAGCAGCCTCACTCAGCAGGGCCCAAAGAGATTAGTGCAGAAATGATTGTGACATTGCAGAGACCTGCAGGTAATTTTAGATACCATAAAATTCATGTTCAAAGATGTACTATCCCCTTACTGCCTCTTTACTCCGGGTTTGGTATGGATTTACAATCCCTGTGGGAGCTCTGTGCTGGCACAATGTGAGCACCTGGGCAGCTCCTGTGTGTCTGCAGAGCTCTCAGCAAGGCCTGGAGTTGCTGTCTCATGTCCTTGCTCCTGGTGGAGCTGAGCAGAGCCATGAGACTGTGGAGGAAATTTTGACAGAGCTGGGAACTAAGCTAGTCCTTCACATAATAGATGAGCATTAGCTCATTAGCTATTCCTCCATGGACTTACCTTTGAAGTAAGAAGATGTCCTGTTGTAGGGTTTTGGAGAAATTCAACAGCAGTGGGCCAGAGCTCCCTTGGGGAAAGAGCCAGAGGTGCCTCATGGCATTGACACAGTGTAAGTGCAGAAAACCATTTTTTCTGCAAGATTATTACGAAGAGTTTTAGGGCTCATTTCACTTAGAGGTCTTTCTTGCCTGGAAGAGACATCCTTTTCATTTTTCCCACAAACAGCTTGGATGTCTCTCCTTCTCTGTCCTTGCAGAGCAGCCAATTCCCTGGAAAGATAACTTTTCCACAGACAGCCTTGGAGCCCCCATGAGAGAGGGCCAACCAAGTTATTAAGAAGGCTCTGAAAGGAAAAGTATTGCATTCTTTCATGCCCAGTGTACACGCTGTTATGTTTAGTGTTCTTGACCTTGAAAAATAGATTTTCCTAAGTCCTTCCACTACCTGGCATTCTGGGGGTACCTGCATTATCTTTCTTTGCATACAGTCGGGAAGGGGTAAACAAAATCCTGCCTGGGTCTGTGTTAGAGAGCAGAGAGAACAAAAATGTGACAAAGCTGGCCAAACCTGTTCCCTATGCTGAGATTTTTTTTTTTGGGGGGGGAGGGGAGTTAGTGCTTGGCAAAGTGGGAGCAATATCAGTGTTTGGCTGGTCTTTTGTGTTTTTAGTGCCCTGATCTGTGGGCACCTGGGCCCTGGCTGTGCAGGTTCCTTCTTCTCAATGAGAGGCAGCACTGCAGCTCTCAAACCCTCACCTTCCACCCACTGCACATGCAGAACTGCAGATTAACCCAGAGGGCAGCTGGTGTTCAGATATTGGAGTACTGGCACAGGAAGAAGCAAATGGGCAACAGGCTGTACCCATCCCATGGCTCCAGACACCTCCCAGTGTTCTTTACTCCCTGTATTGAGCTGGGAAAAACAGCCAGTGTCATCATAATGTGAGTACCATATGGATGGATAGGGATGTATGGAACATAAAGATGATGTAACAGATTCTGTAGTCGCAGGCTATAGAGGCAAACAGGACATTTGGGGATCAAAGAGTTTGGAGCACTAGGTCAGGAGTCTCCAGTTTAAATGGGTTGCTGCTGTAGAACAGGGGGTAGCTGTGCCCTGTACAGTCCCTGCCTGGCAAAGAGAAAAAAAAAAAAAAGGTATGGGGTTTGCTCAGCGCTGCTCAAAATGTTAATGAAATACAACTAGAGAAAATGTGGTGGTAAGTCCCCATATTAATCATTATTAGACTTACATTTTCTCCTCCAAATGTGACGTGGCATCAGGTTTCTGTCTCAAGAGTGTATTATGTGGGACATCACAGGGAAAAGGCTGCATTGTTCCCCAAGTCACCCTCAATTTCCCCAAGACACATTCAGCTCACAAGCCCTGCAGAGACCCAGTTGGCCCCAGACTGTGGCACCTGAGCCATCCTGGGAGCAGCTGGGGATGCTGCTGTCACTTGTCATTCTCACCATGTGATGCCACCCAGCAGCTCTGAACAGTGAGTTCACCAGGCCTGCCAGGCTGAAACCAAACCTGTACAGCATGTTTTGGGGGGCCCATTAGCCATTGTGATGTGAGTGGTGACTACCTGGATGTGGCACAGAAGCAAACTGTAAATACCTGCACAAGATATCTCTTCCCTCTGAGAACAAGGCACAGATCAGTTTTATTCCTTCTCATGGGGATGTCCCTTCTGATACAGTGCACATGTTCATTGGCAGGCAGAGATATGGCCCTGACATGTGTAAATTCTCTGTGATAATTGCACCAGGCCCTGCCAGGGCATCTGGGTACCAGTGGCCCTATGGGGACACAGTGGTCAGTACTTTTCCAGATGCCACATAACTTCTTCAGAGATGGGTGATGATCTGACGTGACTGGAGATGGAGCAATGAATAGGCTACAGGGCCTTTGAGGACACCAGACAGTTTCTCTCTGTCAGATAGTTATCAGACTCATAAGGAAGCACATGTTCTCCATCAACTCACAAGTGGTGCAATGATTTTTGGTTATTTTATTTGTGCCAGGGCTGAAGGTGCTTTATATATATATATATATA
>VYZS01033659.1:4016-15871 GCA_013400695.1 Neodrepanis coruscans
CTCCCCCTGGCAAATATGAGGCAAACGAAAAAAAAAAAAATCAAACTCGATGTGCTGGATTTTTAGCTGTTGACATTATTTACTATGCTCTTAACAAACCCTGCCCTGAGGAGAATGAGAATAATGTGCTCCAGCAGCAAAATATGCATAATAAAGAAGAAATTGCCTCTGGTTTCCTGGGATTTCTTACACCATTCTCTACCTCCCTATTCCTCCATTGTTTCAAGCTAATGTGTACTTCAGTTCTGCCATGCAAATATTCTGAAAGGCTCCCTGCACTCAAGGAGAGGAAATGAAATATATTCAAATTACTTCTTTAGTGGCATAAGTTGTGTCTTGGTTTGCCAGAGACTCGTGTATATTCTTTAGCTGTGTGTGTAACTCTGCTGTTACTGCTTGTTGACTCATGATGAAGTCTTTTATGTAGCATATTTTGTTGTGGGAGGATTTCTTTCCTGCACTGTTCAATCAACTCTGACTGCTAATCAGAATGTTGCTGGGTAAACAGGGCTAATTGAAATTAAAATATTAATTTTGTGTTGTAAACAATATGGTACCTTAATATTTCTACTGTTATTAAAGATGCTAATAATAATGCATCTAGTGTTTTGTGGTATAGTTTTCATATTTATTTCTTGAAGCACTGACAAGTTTTGCTAAAGAGCTTCACATTCAGATGCCAGAATTTTCTATTCACGTATTCTCTTTTTAAAGGGTGACTGCACTTAATTATATTGGATATGGATATTCTATTTTTTTTTTTTTAATATCATAGAGAAGAAATGTTTCTGTGGCAACTGGGGACATCGCATTGTAGCAAACAGCCATATCATGAATGCCTTAGTTTAAATGAATCTACTTGTTACTGTAACATTGCTTATCTACCTTCCAGAGGAATAAAAAACACAGCTAGTTAAGTGTGGAAACACTGTAAAAGAATGTTGGGTGGTGCTTGGAGACTTCCCCCAAGGGGAAGGACAGTGAGATTAGAAAGTCTTCGACGGCAAAACAAATTTGTGATGGGATGTTGAAATCTGGGGATGAAAGGGGGAGAGAAAAGGAAATGAGTGGTTGTGTAACCTATCAGGCTCTTCAAGGTCAAAGGAAGCTGTCTGGAAACAGGGACGGAAAGAATTTGGAGAAAAATAAGTGGAGTAAGGAGAGTAGAGAGCCTGATCATGTCAGACAACTAAACTAAAGGAACTGAAGGAACTTTTCAAAGTGGCTAGGGAACATATATGCCAAAAATCTGTTTTTCTTGTGCTAACTAGAGTCGTTTTCTTATGAATCTGACAGTCTTTGCAAGTGCTTCTAGTATGCCTGGCCACCAAGAGATCCACTTGTGTGGTTTGTTTATGGGAGTACACTGAAATTCCTGTACAGGCTTGATGCAGCCGGCCTACAGCCTCTGTTCCAGGTAGTCCCATGGACAGTCACAATCACCGTCCTCCACAGTCCCCCAGGTTACTATCTCACTGAGAGTCAGCATC
Organism: Neodrepanis coruscans; assembly: GCA_013400695.1. Classification (NCBI taxonomy): domain Eukaryota; kingdom Metazoa; phylum Chordata; class Aves; order Passeriformes; family Philepittidae; genus Neodrepanis; species Neodrepanis coruscans. Next base: position 5,507 of record VYZS01033659.1, read on the forward strand.
TCTAGTCTGGAAATAAAATTTACCAACAGATTTCATGGTGCAGTGGCCCCTGGTGATTTGCAGATGTGTGCTTTTACTGCTGCCTCCTACTCATCTCCCTGCTCTCTTGCATACTCTCACTGTCTCTTCCTGCAGCCCCATCAACTCTTCCGGAGCCTCTTTCCCCAGTGATTTTGCAGAGGTGTGAGCAAGAGGGCTGTGTTGCAGAAATGGCATGAATGTGGCAGAAGCAGCACAGGTCATTGTTCATCTGGCAGGCTGTACGTTTCTGCTTCTTTCACACCCCTCCCTGAAGTATAGGTCTTGCAGCACCTTCTGCCACCCCAGGGTCATGTTAGGTGGAGAAGAGTGGTTACCATGGCAAGCATCTCCATTTCAGGGACACTTCTCTCGTGGGGCAGTACCATGGCTTGGTTCAGGTAGGATGGCCCTGCTGTTCTGCCTCTCATTGCTCCTCATCCTGTTTCAAATGCTACTGTATGAGCATGTGTGAGCAAGGTTAGTGCCCAGCAGGACACACGTGCTTGAGGCCTTTGGAATCCTAGGCACCAAGGACTGACAAGCCTAGAGAAAGGTCACTGATAAGAGAATTCATAGAATCATTAAAGTTGGAAATGATCTATAAGATCATCAAGTCCAACTGTCAACCTAGCACCATCATGACCATGTCCACCATTAAACCATGCCCTCAAGAGCCATATCCACACATTGCTTGAACATATCCAGGAATGGTAACTCCACCACTTCCCAGGGCAGCCTGTTCCAATGATTTACAACTCTTTCCCCAAAAATTTTTTTCCTAATATCTAGTGTAAACCTCCCCTGGCACAGCTTGAGTCTATTTCCTCTCATCCTGCCACTTGTTGCCTGTAAGAGACCGACACCCACCTTATTACAACCTCCTTTCAGTTAGTTGTAGAGAGTGACATGGTCTTCCCTCAGTCTCTTTTCCAGACTAAACACCCCCAGCTCCCTCAGCTGCTCCTCATAAGACTTGTGCTCCAAATGCTTCACCAGCTCTGCTGTCCTTCCCTGAACTTGTTCCAGCAATGTCTTTCTTGTAGTGAGGGGCTCAAAACCGAACATGCATGTAAAGTCCCTCCCCATCAGTTCTGAGTAGGGGGGAATGATCACTTCCCTAGTCCTGCTGAGAACACTATTTTGTATATTATAATATATATATTATTGAAGACAGGATGCCATCAGCCTTCTTGGCCACCTGGGCACACTGCTGGCTCATATTCAGCCATCATGTCTGGGATGGTTCTTGCTGTGAGACATAATAAAATGGTACCTTCATGTATTTAGTTTGAACAAAAACCTTAATAGACTGATCCAATTGTTCTCTCCTGGCCAGTTCCTTTTCTGTTGATCATAGCTTAGAATGCAAAAAAAGCCATAACTCTCCTTTGCAGTGAGTTAGGCAGCATGTATAAGTGAGTGTGTATATTCCCCTTGTGGCTAAGATGAATACAGTACTACATATTTCCTGTTCGTGACAGAATGTAAAATGTGTGCTTTACTATACTTTAAGTCAGTGGGGCTAAAGCTGACGATGTGCTTACATCCTTTCCTGACCCAGCGTCTGTAAAGAGATGGAGCCTGATGTCCCTATTGGCATTCAAATATCTCCTTTCTCACAAAGTCTGCAAAAACAGTTTTACAGCTCAGTAATAAATATTCCAATTTAAGATTCTGCCCTCAAGTGGGGCTACACATTACCTGGATTGATTTTAAATGCACTTTTAGCTTAAACTGAAATAACTAAGGTGGTTTTTACATATTCCTGATGGAGTTGGGAATGGACTGGGGAAGAACAAAGGAGAGCTGTTTCAAGTCACAGTTTTCTTTAATGTGTAACTCCCTCTAAAATGTGAAATAACTTGTGGAATTGGAGCTTCACTTTTGTTTTATTTCAACTGCTTTTTAAAGTTACAATGTAACTACCAGTATCAGGCATGCAGAACTGACTGTCTTCACCTCAGGCAGAGAAGGAATACCTAGTAAGATGAAGGATGTTTCTGAGAATTTGGCAATTGAGAGATAGCAGATCATGTGTTCACACACCCAAATACGTTTTCTTTCTAAAGAAAAGTCTCCAAAAGAGAGGGCAGATTCTGGTAACACTGGGGGCAGGGGTGGTTGTCTTTTCTTGTTTTCCTTTTTTTTATCCCACAAACATTTTCTGGTTGTGGTGCTTAAAACTCTGGCAGTAATGTTTAGGAGTTTCCTCAGCCGTGTTATTTTTACTGACTACTGAAAAAGAGTCTTTTCCAAGATGCATGCCTATACACATGTAGCAGACACCTCTCGTTCCCACTCTCCTCTGCTTTGCTGCCCAGGAATGCCAGCAAATTGGGTAGTAACATTCAGATGTGAGCAGTGAAGACTGCAAAAAGCATGTCAGCCTATATGGGTTGTCTGTTCTGATTTGAAAAAATCTGTTGAAGGATGCAGCAGGGGAGACAGGTTGTGGAGAGGAGCTTAGGAGACCAAGATCTATAAAGGGAAGCCTCTCAGAGCCAGGACTTGTGTTAAAGGAAGGCAGATTGATCTCCTTGATGTCAGGCAATGAGACTTGACAGATGAGCAAAGTTAAAGAAAAAAAAAGCTTATCTCTAACCCAGAGATATTACAGAGAAGTAGAGAATGAATAGAAATCACATACTGCAATCCTTGCCCCTCTGTGTTGCAGGGTATGCACATCTTGAATTTCAGTTTCTGGGAGAACACTACAAAACTGCAGGACACTGCCTGCCCCACGGGTCGTGCAGCAGCCAATCTATATTGCCCCAGCCTGGTATACGCACTGACCCTTCCATGGCAGAAGGGACAAAGCTTTCCATCTGTGCTGAGGGTTAACATCCATTTCTTCTCAGCCTTGCTAGGCTGTAGCCTGCAAGCTACAGGGAGGCTTTTTGTGGTTGCCTCTCAGCATGCTGCCTGAGCCTGGGGTAAATAAAGCCAAAATTAGTGGGGAGATTGAGGGATCAATGATTTTTAGCTGCTGGCAGAGAAATTTGATTTAGTTTTCAAAGTGTAACTAAGGAGTGACTTGAGAGGTATTATTAGGGCTTGGAAAAACATGTTGAATGAGACATTCCTGGTGCTCCTGGTTGCCATGCTCTGACCACCCTTGAACAAGGATGGTGGCTAGTGCTCTGTGATAAGACCTCTCTCTGTAGCTCTGCTCCCAACCCTGCCTTTGACTCTGGCCAAGTTTATTGATCTCATTGTATGTATGTGTTTCCTTCCCTGTGAAATGTCTCCTTTCCTTTGAGATACTGGAAAGAGGGATCATAGATAATGGTGAAGGTTTTATAGTTATGACCATCTTCCTGCATCTGTATAGGTCATGCATGGTGCCACTAAATCAAAATATTTGAAGGACTTGCCTGTGAATCACATCAGGGTTCCTTGAATGAATGGAGACTACAGTTCTCTCTGCCTGCTCTGCCATTTGCTTCTGGATGCTTCTTTTCTGAGCTAAACTGAAATCCCAGGGTCATAGTTTGATTGAGCTTATCTGAAAAATAATTTTTATTTAGTTACAAAGTGAGAAAACTTATTCAATGAAAACCTGTCATTAGATATGGCTTTAAATGAAAGATAACATATTCTTCAAATGATTTTTAAAAAGACAAAGGTATCAAAATCCACATTGCACTGTGAAGTAACTCGGACTTCCATAGTTGTTCAGGTACATTGCATTAAAATTGCCATGCTTACTGATGGAACAAATACATTTTGAAACTTACTGTTTTCTCTTGTTATTTCTCCTTATTAGATATATTTTTATTGTAACTATAATTCTTTGTTACTAGTCATTTTACTGAAAGTAATTGTAATGGTTTGGCTTAAACTGCAGGGGAAGACAAAGAAAAAAATAACTCCTTTCCTGTGCCCACATTCGGTTAAGCTGGGAGGAGTGGCCAGATTACCAAGGTTACCTCTGCCTGGGTTTCCCATCAGCCCCTGAGAGCCGCAAGGTGCTCTGGGAAGGCACAGGGATTATAAAAACCTGCAGGAAGGAGTACTCACTCTCTCTCTCCCCTAGACTCTGCAGCTGGAAGTAGGGTGCCTCTACTCAACACAGCCTAGAGGACTACCCCAGACCCTTGCTGCCTTCTACCTCTTCCCCAAGGACCTTCCTGAGGTCACCGCTGCTTTTTTGTCTTTTCCTGCCTGAAAAGATCCCTTAGGAGAACCTCTTCACAGACACACCACCTCTAGGAAACTGCTGCCTTTTCCACAGATATTTTTGGTTTGTGGGTGCCCACCTCTAAGTCTCTTCTGTCTTCTTGGGGGGGGGCCCTCCTCCCTCCCCTTGGCCCTGAGCAAGGTGATGCTAGCCTTTTCCCACAGTGAGGGCAGGGGGGTGTTGTTTGTCCAGGAGCATGATGCCACTCCATTTCTCTTCCCTTCCCTTCCCTTCTCGGGTTACACGTGGTCTGTATGTGTGTGCGTGTGCGTGTGCATGTGTGTGTGTGTGTGTGTTCCCCAGAGCCTGTCCCGGCTGGCACCCATCCCACCCTCTGCTGGCCACAAGAGAGCAACTGCACCATTTGTGTTCCAGCGGGACCCACAGTGCCTCCTGCTGGCCATAACAGAGCAATTACATCCATCCATTCCCCCCATATATCTATATTTAATAAATTGTTGCCTTCCCTATATGTCTCTTGTCCATTGATAAACCTAATGTTGTCCTAAACCTGGACAGTAATATGTTACAAAGATTTTTTTAATGGAGAAATCTTCCACTTAAATTTATGAATCAGGATGTTTTAAAGTTTAGCTTAAAATTATGCAAATTAAAATTACTTTTTTTCTCTGTCACCTTTTATAGTCCTGAGTTTTGTTCTCATTGAGTAACAGATAACATTTAAAAGACTGAATAGAGTTAAATAAGCAGGGACATTTTTGCCAAGAAAGCTTGGTAGGCAGAGGGTCTGAGTGGTTATTTGTATGGATGATGAGCCAATTAGATAAAACTTTAGGTTTTGTTTATGGAGTTACTAAAAAGCTGTGCAAAATAAAAGAATAAAGCAGTTAATTCTCCTCTTCCTTATTCCTAATCTTTTAGCTGCATGCTTGCAACACCAAATACAATCAGTATCCATGGAAATTATATGACAAACTCTTGGGAAATAAAGATCTTATCTTCATGCAAATATTCTAAATAGAAAAGAGGTGAGGAAGAAAAATGATTGGTAAATAGAATTATTTCAGGCTTAGACTATATTCCAGTTTTTTCCTTGAGGCAGCAGTGATGCCTGAAGTCAGAAAGAGGAAAAAGCTTCCAAACTAAGTTAACAGAGGTAAAGTGCAGTTCTATAATGGAAGCTTCCAGATTCCAAGATGTACCCTAGGACCACTTATCACCCCACATTTATAATATTCATCAATTCATCCATCCCCTGTGCCAACCAACCAGCATTCTGCCTGACTTCTGCCAACCTCTTGGAGCCTTCTACAGATTCTCTGGGCCCTCTATTTTGTCTTGCTACCTTGTTTATCTTGGAAGGAATGTTAAACATAGCTTCACACTACACGAGAAAAGGCCTAACAAGAAAACTTTATGAGTGAATAATAGCCAAGCTAAAATCCCAGAAATACAAGGAAAAACCTCAAGCTATCAGCAGTAGCTTTTTGAAATTGTGTTCTTACTGAACAGAAACTTTCATAGATCAGTGTGTATATGCAAGTTATGAGGAAGAAAGCAAAATATAAAATAGTGAACATTGATTTTGTGTTGAAATATTCTAGATACTCCTTGTGTAATTTAACTTTACTGTCAGAATACAATCCAATAACATCATAAGGAGCAGGCACCTTTCATTTAAAAGCTAGATTGCAAGAGACATGAATTACTTGCTAGGGGCTGGACCTTGGTGATTAGTATAGTCTTCTGTGTCCTGTGAAGGCTGGGCTTCCATGCCGCTTCAGTAATTCACTACAATTCTATCTTTCTCTCTGCTTTTAAATGAGAACAGCAGAGTAGTCAAAAGACTGCTTTTTCTGTTGTTATTTTATTCCAAATTGTAGAATTTACCTGCACTGATATGAACATTTGCCTTCTGTCCTGCCAGCATATTTTAATAAAAGCTCTTGAAGTGCGATGGTGTTCCAATCTGTATTTCTCCACACCAAGGGTGTAGATTAATTTCTTAAATTTGGCTTCCTGAAACTTACCTCTGTTGAAAACTATGGATGGAAGCTTCAGTGAAGTAAAGATTATTATAACACCTCAGAAAGATAACAATAGTGGGAAACTTGCCATAAAGAAATGCACTTTCTTAATAAAGCATCCCTCTCATATTCTTTGAACATTGTGGTGGGTTGACCCTGGCTAGACACCAGGTGTCCACCAAAGCTTCTTTATCACTCCCTTCTCCAGCTGAACAGGGGAGAGAAAACAGAATGAAAGGCTCATGGGTAGACACAAGGGCAGGGAAGGATCCTTCACCAATTACTGTCACAAGCAAAACAGACCACAACTTGGGGAAATCAGTAGGATAATGAGAAAGAAAAAACAAATCTTAAAAACAACTTCCCCTCCACACTCATCCATTCTTCCCACACTTAACTTTACTCCTGAATTCTCTGCCTCCTCATGCCAGAGGAGAAGGGACACAGGTAATAGGGCCTGTGGTCAGTTCATCACACAGTGTCTCTGCTGCTCCTTCCTCCTCATTGGGAGGACTCCCCACACTTTTCCCTGCTCCAGCATGGGGTCCCTCTCAGGGGAGACAGTTTTCCATGAACTTCTGCAATATGAGTCCTTCCCATAGGCTGCAGGTCTTCATGCACTACTCCAGGCTGGGGTCCCTTTTCATGGGGCTCAGTATTTCAGGAACAGGCTGCTCCAGCATGAGTCCCCCATGGAATCACAAGTCCTGGCAGGAAACCCACTCCAGCATGAGCTTCTCTCTCCATGCCAGGTCCCTGCCAGGAGCCTTCTCCAGTGTGGGATTCCCATAGGGTCACAGCCTCTTTCGGGCATCCACTTGCTCTGGTGTGGAGTCCTTCCCAGGCTGCAGTTGGATACCTGCCACACCATGGACATCCACAAGCTGTAAGGGCACAGACAGCCTCACCTTGATCTTTACCACAGGCTGCAGGGGAATCTCAACTCTTGAACCTGCAGCACCTCTATCCCTTCCTTCTGCACTTACGTTGGTTTCTGTAGTGCTGTTGCTTGCTCATATTCTTCTTCCTCTCTCTGGCTGCAATTTGCCATTTTGTTTTTTCCCCCCCTTTCTTAATTCTGTTATCCTAGAAGCACTACCACCATTGCTGATGGGTTCAGCCTTGTCCAGTGGTAGGTCCATTTTGGAGCCAGCTGGCATTGGTTCCATTGGACATAGGGGAACCTTCTGTCAGCTTCTCACAGAAGCCACCTCTGTAGCCCCCCTCCTGCTACCAAAACCTTTCCACTCAGACCTAATATAGACACTTACATAAAGCACCCTTCCTTCATTTTTTTTGTTTTAATAATCAAGATCCTCAAATCACTTCCTCTGCCACTTTTTAACTATGCTTATAGTACCAGTTGTGTGAACTAGTTCTCTCCTCTAAAGTCTCTTAAGCAAGACCTTAATAAAAGTGTTGTGATAATCACTTACATCAACCGTCTCTGAATTTAAAAAAAATTATAGAGCTAATTTCTTACCTTGTATATAACTGTACTTACTTTTGTATTGTGGTCATTACAGTCTCAGTTCCTAATAAGGAAAACACCATGAGACTGTTGCTGAAAACAGAGGGAGGGAGGGATTGATGCCAGGCATTAGAGCTGATGGGGCTTTGACCTATTTGGTCGGTATAACTTTCATTAGGGGTGTTGTCCGGACCATCAGAACTATCTGCAATCTAATAAAATATGCTTTTGGTACATTTAGCCAGATACTTTAACAGAGATCAGCATCATATACTTGAAATTAGTTAAACCCACCCCTGATTTGATGAACAAATACTTAACAGCATATTACTGTGATTATGTTCCTGTAAACTCAGGGAGTTACTGGTTTTTTATATCCTGCATCACAGTTGGTTGTCTCAAGATTTTGGTTTGGTACGGTCTATTTTAGATGTATCTTAGTCACTTAACGGTAAATACCAGAGTAAAGATATTCACAACCAATCTTTAGTAGGAAAAGGGGACAGGGAGAAAAAGAGGGCTGTTAAGTTTCAGTGATTTTCCCCCCTTTTTTCTAGGACTGTGGACAAATCAAGGTCAAACATTTACTAGCCAGGGTTGTACTTGAGACTAGTGTGTCTAAAGTGTGAAAGTTTCTTTTATCAGTTGTCTGAGGAAAGTATCACATTCAACTGTGTTAGACTTCCCAGCATGAATGAGGAGTCAGTTGGGCTGATTTGGTCTTGCTCCAGGCAATTACACAGGTAATTGCCCTTGAGTCTCTGTTCACTGCAAGTCTCCATAACCATTCTTCTGCCACTCTCCACCCTGATACAAGAGAGAAAAGAAAATTACTGCATCAGGAAAAAAAAATCTGAAAGACTGGAAGTCCCTGAGAGAGAGTAAAACTGGAAAAAATTATTAAGTAGTGGAAGAGTTAGTCAATAGAACACAACATGTGAGCTTGCAATGGGATATAGTAGATCAAAAAGACAAGTGACTTTTGGACTGTGTCATGGAGAAGAAAGAAATCATTCTTTCTCACAGGACTGTTCTGCAAAGTGTTCTGCACACTGATAGGTGCTGAAGTGCTGTCTAGGGTAATTTCTGGTTTAGGTAATACACTGAGGGTGTAACAATGATTAGTAACCCAGTGGTTGAGGGGAAAATTCACAATGGTAACCCCTTTAAATGATGCCTAGATGGTACTGAGATGTTTTCTAAATATTTAAAGTTATAGGGAGAGACTACTTGGCTCAAAAATCTGTAACTAGGGACTCTTATAGTAATAAAGGACTATACTAAAATAAAGAAAGGGGAAAATAAAATATTTAGAGGAATTTTATTCTGAGGGCACCACTGCAACCTGTAATGACAGCTTTGGAGACAAAGTCATTGTTGCATGAAAATCTCTGTAGCTTGATTTGTGTCCCAAACCAATAGACACTTGAAGGTTTGGGATTTTTTCTTTCTTTTTTCCTTTTACTGCATCTGTTCAGTGGAGTGATGTACATACCTATATGCTAACATGTATTAGGCATGAGCTGATACATCAGAAAACGTTGACATGTTTGCTTAGGAGGGGTGTTTTCTCACATCATATTGACTTGTCCCTGTTATGGTGAACGTGCTATCAGGGTTTCCACTGCAATCCACGTCTTCAAGCATCTGCAATTTGTTGCAGTAAAACTTCCAGCCTGAAATTTCCCTGCTGTTGTTTGAGCTCACTGCGGTCCAGTTGTACTTTTGAAATACTTATTTTAAATGCTTTCTAAACTAGGCTTCAGGACAACTGCTGATCTTCTCACCACTAGTATTTTTCCCAGAGAAGAGTTTGACAGTGTGGTGGTCTTCACTTATTGGTAGGAAGGCACAACATCATGACACAGGGATGCCAAGTGTCACATGTGTGATACAGGTCAGAACGACTGAGTATTAAATAAAACAGATAAATTGCCCCAATTGCTTTGATAATATAGTCACTGCTGAGCTTGCCAAGTAAATAATTAATTTCCAGTATGTAGTTGGCTTTTGTGCTGTCAGCCACCTATGTGACTGGCTGGCACTGTTAAGCTAAGGCTGAAGCCTTTAAATGAAGGTTAATAAGCACATTAACTTTTAGCACATAAATAATCTGCATTCTTTAAAAGGTTGTGTGTGTGTTTACAGAACAAAATACTGTAGTATGCCCTTCTAGGCCTTCATCACCAGTCTTTTGTGTACCAAGACTACCAAGACCTCCCTGCAACCAGTGTTTGTGGTTGTAGCACATCTCCCCATCATTTTTAAGAGTTAGTATAATAGCTTTCTATTTGTGGTGGTTTTACCACAAATTCAGTGATTTTGGAGCAGAGACTCTGAGAGAAGTCACAAACACACCCCAAAAATGAAGAGAACACACAAAAAATCACAGTTTATTTTGCGCAAACACCAAAACCCGACAAATAAAGTGCAAAACAGAAAAACAAATTAAATTTTTCCAGGGCCCGCGTTTGAGGTGAGGACGCTCTGGAGATAGTGGTTGTCTCTCTCTCCCTCTAAGCCTGGCTGAGAGACTCCACGGTATTAGAAGGGGGCACGTGGTCTCAAGATCCCCTTAGCCTTGAACCTCTGCCCGGTTTCGACTGAGGAAAACAACTCAAGAAGATTACAAAACCGCGCACCCCCTTCCCTCCCTTTTAGCCCGAGGAGAGATTTAGTGCTGAAAGGGGAAAAAAGGTGTCCTT
>VYZS01033660.1:449-10886 GCA_013400695.1 Neodrepanis coruscans
TTGGGCTCTCGCTGCCAGACAGTCCCGGGGGGAGGGCTGAGCTGATATCACACAAGCATACACATAAACAAACACACACACACGAAACACATACACTCCACAGCTCCCGGGGGCAAAAAACAAAGAAAAGAAAAAGTTAAGAAAGGAAGCAAAAAACGAAAGATTCAACACCTCACCCCTCGTTTGGTTTTGAAACCATAACAAGATGTAGATGCAATTTTTTAACTATGCTGTCTACATGACCTTAATGTAAGAAGGAGGAAATGTCTTTATAAGTTCTGTTAGTGGCAGACATTTCAAAAGCTTGGAAAAAACTGTCTTTTCATCATCTTCATTTATATTTCATTTATAAAATTTTGTAGTTTTTGTAGTGTGGGAAATCCTCTTAGTGAAAAGTATTGAGTTAGGTAGGTAGCGATACTTCATAGTTGGATGGCTCTCACAGCAGTCACTCCTTTAAAAGTACACACACATTTGCACAGAGTGCCTCCCAGAATGTTCCCCTTTTTAATTTAAGGAACAACTGAGTAGAAGTCCTTATTTTTAGCAATTAATGGTTTCTAATCTGCACTGCCATTAATTTGCCTGCAGATTTTGCATTGCTTTGAACGCGAATTATGCAGGGAAGTCAATTGCAGGAATGGATACTTCATAGCAGTTTAAATGAAATGAGCTTCTGCAATGTAAAAGTGAACACAGAATCCAATCTAAGCCAAGAAAGGTGCATTGACATCTTTACTGAGACCTGACTTGAAAGGATGAAACTTTAGGTGCAACTGTAATTTTTAAGTTTTAAGAGACTGATTAAGTACTGAAAGCAGCTGGCAAATTGACAGAGATTATTTACACGTACTGTTTGTTATCTTTTTTTTTGGGATGGGTCCTGTTCTGAAGATCAAGAGACAAACTCTGCTGCTCCTTAAAAAGAATTTTCTGAACACAGGACTGAGACCATGCCACTGGTAAAACTTAGTGTTTTAGTTTGGCCTTTGTATAATCACTGATCTGCTACCCAGCACCAGATTTCTAGATCATATCAAAAACAGAACATATTTGTCCTCAAGTCAGATCACGGTGCACCTCTTGTCCCAGCCTCAACTCACCAGCCTACTGCTGTTGATGCCTTAAGGGGTATGCTTCAGATTTGAGAATTCACTATAGCTGGGTGGCTAGGTAACTTAGAATATTAAGGGTAGAAAACGGCCTGTCCTTCACATGTTTGCATTCTTCTGTATAGATAAAGAGGTAGTTTAGTCAAAACATAAGAGCTGGGCTTCTGGGCCTGGTAGGGGCTGAACGGGGGTGGGGATAGGTAATAAGGGACCATCCTGTTGGGTGTTTGAGGGGCATAATAGTAAGATAGGGTTTAGTTGGACAGTGTATAAGGGGTGGGCACTGGAGGTTATAAAAATGGAGAGATTGTTATGAATTTCCTCTTTGGATTGTCGGACATCACCAGTAAAGCTGCGCTCTCCCTGCACTACGTGTTTGTCTCACTTCTTATCTCGCCCGGCCGGCAACACTGTTGTGATGAGATCGGAGAGGACCTAGGAATTAGCTAAGTGTAATAAAGATTACAAGTTTCTTAATCATTCTTGGATGGTGTTATAGGCAACACCAGATAAAGGTACATGAAAGTCCTCTTTGACCCTCAGAAAGAAAAAGGCCATACTTAATATTGCTTATACACGATTGCATTGCGTAAGATACATAATGTTTCTCTTACATAATACGTAAAATCTCATTTTCCATCTAGGCTTCTGTTTCCCTTGAATTAATTTTGTTCATGCTAACCTCTACACTGAAGTAATTCTGGGACAAAAAAAAAAAAAAAATCAGTCCATATTTTACAACTCTTTTCTGCTCTCAGTCCATACAAACTCCTGGAGAAATTTGCTCATGAGTACTTTCCATAGTCAGTATTATAATTTATAGCAATTCACTGAAAACGAAGGGCTGGAGAGAAAGAACGCTGGTAATGATGTGTTGTATTTCAAATCTAAGATATAACCAGGTTTTCTGTTTTGTTTGTTTGTTTTTTTTTTTAATTATAATAATAATTTCCTTTAATTATCATTATTTTAGCTTTTTAAATTATACCAAGTCACAAGATCCTACCTCCTCAAAATCAGTCCCCTTCAATGTTTCACATAAACATGTCAAGATTACCCCACACTTCATAAACCACACAAAATCAAAAATGGATCCTGAAAAATGCAAGCCAAAAGTCTATGGTACAACAGGAAAAATAAAACCAAACATATCAACATTAAAATAGCATAAATAAATACACTCCATTCCCCCCAACAAGCCAAAACATTATGTCAATATTTTTTGCCCTGGGAGAGGTCTTCTGGATAGATACTTATGAGGATTTCCACCTTTCAGTGATGGAACTGTATTACAATAACTGGATTTCTAGATAAAAAATGTGATACACATAAGGACAGATTTCTGTCTACACACACTAATAATAAGCACTATTTTTTGAAACACTCCTCTCCCCAGAGATGTCATTAAACACTGAATTTTTGTCTCTTTCCACAAAAAACTGTAAATGTATGAAGTGCATAGATTTACATTGGTATTAATATATGTTTATTCAAATAAACTAAACTATGTTGCCTGTTTTTGTTTTATCAGTTATCATTGTTTGGAGCAACATGCTCAGAGTAACTGAATCAGTAAAAGTATACCATATGAATCATAATATTTTTAAAATAATAATACAGCCTCAGAAAACATTGAGACACTGTCTAGCATGCCTTACAAATGGGAAATCAGAAAGAACCCAGAAAAAAAATCCACTTTATAATATATTATTATACTCTACACTCCAATGGTCTTTTTTTTAAATCTAAGACACTTAGTGAACATAAGACAGAAGTTATAATGAACTTCCTCTCTGATTCATGTCACTGTTATTTACCCAAGCTACTGATGGAGCATTGATAGAAAGAGCAAAGTAACCTTTCCAATTTCATGAATGGCGTCATGATACTGTTCAGTCTGAAGCTCAGAGAAGGAACTAAGATTGATTTGTGGGGAAACTGCAAGACAGCATCAGAAAAATTAAACCCCCTTTTTTTAGGTTTCCTTAAATTGCATTTCAGATATCCCAATGATCTGTGATTTCAAAAAACAAGTGAAAATAAGTTACAGATATCTAAGTGAATGTTCCTTAAGTGGACAGATTTGCTGCTCTTTAAGAAAAGATCAGATTTATGCTTGCACCAGCCAAAATGAAATGCATGGCAGTGGTTGTTGCTGGGATATGTCTCTGTGAGAGGTTGCATTTCCTGGCCAGCAGCAGAGTGTGAGACAGAAAATGTTTGTCTTAAGTGGAAGAACTCTGTTTTTCCATTGTTTAAATTCACTCATTCCTGCACAAGTGTGGGACTCACTTCACTTGCCTTTAACCATCTTAATATTAAATGTTTGTTTTAAACTGGTCATTGAGTCTGCCTCTATAATTAATGGGTACAGATAAGCACTTCCAGAGGGCCATTCATCCCATCCTAAAAGAGCTGTCTTAGATAGCAATTTATTCCTAGCTAAATTAGTCACATTTAACTGCTTAATTCTGGTACCTAAATCAGGTAAGATCAACCTCAAACCAAGAATTAGCAAAGAATAGCAAAGCCAGTGAAAATATCAAGACAAGAGAACACAAGGCTCTGTTGAACAGAAAATGTAGCAGTCCAAACTCTTCTGTGGCAGCGGAAGAAATTAATGCTTTGCAAACTTGCCTGGGCTGGTAGAAACATTTGGGCAGGACTTCTCTTGCTGCAAGACTCTTGTGAGCAATAACACACCAGTGCTGATAGAGACATCCATACTGGATAAATCAGTGAAAGCTGTTAGAGAAAAGCAGAACTCTTAGTACTTAAACCTCATATTTTGCACTAACCTATAGTTCATACTGGGACTGACTGCCAGCTGTCAGGCTTTAAAGATAGAGTAAGCTTCTGCTGAAATATCTTGCCCTGATCCAGTCTTCAAAATCTCTTTATTTAGAGTAATACAGTTAATGGGATAAGAGGATCAGAATATATACTAGAATCCACATACCTTGAGCCAGATATGAGCTAACGAGATGGGAAAGTATGTAGTATGAAGCCACATATGGTTTCTGTAGCCCATCTCCTCAGAAGATTGAGTGCATCTCAAGTGAAAAGAGGAGTGGAGTATGATGAATTAAGTTACTCAACTGTTTCAAAGACACAGATTTGCATTTATGTGGAAAAACATTGCATTTTGAAGCCTAGTTCTTGACATCAAAGAGTGTTAAATGGAACCAGGTCAGATTCTCCTTTTGTTTGTAGTGCTGTAAGTAAAAATCCAAACAAACATGCTACCCTTAACTGACCACACCTGACATTGTTTTCTATGGACACAGTACAGGCAGAGATGCACTTGCACTTCCCACCCTGTAAGAAGAGAGTGTCTGGGAGAGAAGGGCTGTCTTGCTGCGAGAGGCAAGCACTTTGTGGGGCTGCTGCCTGCACACGGCATCCAGAACAGGTCTGGCCCATGGTCTGGAGTGGAGGCAATGCAACACTTGTCTATATACTTATACTGTTATATATGGAATTGACATCAGGAGACTGCAGTCTCTGAGTCAATTACTCATAAAATAGGTGTTTCTAAAACGGATGGAACAACACAACTTCTGCTTCTCTCTTGCCAGAGACTGGAAAAGAAGCTTAGATACCATGTCTGGACCAGATAGTCAGCTCTTAGAAAGTTAAGACCAGTTGAGATTAATCCAGTCCAAAATACTATTTGAAGACAAAGTTATATCAGAAATTTCACAGTAAGAACTCTTCTAAGTCTCTTGTAGTTTCCACAAGCCAAAAGTCACAAGCCTAGGAAATTCAGTGCTCAGCTTAATCGTAAAAGATATCCCAAGGTATTTGGAACAGAATTGTAGCTAAAACATATGAATAACTTTAACTGCTCTCTGAAGTACTGTGCAGAAATACACAGAATGACTGTGGTGCCAGGTTAGACCAACTAAAATGAAAAGCCACATTATATTACTTTGTATGCCTCACAAATGTTCGGACACAAATAAAAGCTTAACAATTTATTTCTATTTTTTAATTCATATTAATGAATTCTTTGCCTTACAAGTTTTTAAGTAAAATCTCATATATCATTGTTGATAATAATTTGTTTTTATGTTGTATCATGTTACAATTCATATGCCAATAAACATATAGCAGTGTAGTAAGCAGTGCAGAACAGAGTATGGACACATTCACATACTCATGCATAGGAATTGAGGGAGATCAATAAAAGGAGAAATCATTTGTATGGTTTAGAAGTGGTATATCAGCCATTTTCCGTCCCTCTCCGTATAGAGAGAGATTCACAGTGTGTGACAACAGATGAACAAACTGACAAAATCGAATGAAGTGCAGCACTTTTTAAATAAGTTTTTGCCTAGAGCAGAGGAAAAGTATATTCCTATATAGATAACGTGTGTCCTTGGAGTTTAAGGGCCATGAGTTGCAAGAGTTATTTTTATGGTATCATTTTTCTTAATCTGGTTAATGTTTGAATAGGTGATAAATAGCTTGAATAATTGAATGAATAATAATAATTATCACATAAATAATTGCTTAAAGCAATTTTTTGGCTGTCATGGAAGTTAGGACATCTAAATTATCTCAAGAATAAGGAGATTCTGACCATATATAAAAAGTATTACGTAATGTCAAAGATTGTTGCG
Organism: Neodrepanis coruscans; assembly: GCA_013400695.1. Taxonomy (NCBI): domain Eukaryota; kingdom Metazoa; phylum Chordata; class Aves; order Passeriformes; family Philepittidae; genus Neodrepanis; species Neodrepanis coruscans. Next base: position 6,187 of record VYZS01033660.1, read on the forward strand.
TGTCAGTTTTGCTTGTTTTTCTTGTTGCTAAATGAGACAGGACGGTTTGCAGGGGATATTTTATAGATTTTCTATTATATATAAAAGTACAAATTAGTGAAAATTGAGGTCTCTGAAGAGTTTATGTATTCTGCTGGAAATGTTTATTTTTGCCTAATAAAAAAGTATTAAAAACTGCCCAGTGGAAAGGGACCCGGGGGTGCTGGTTGGTATCCAGCTAAACGTGACCTAGCAGTGGGACCAGGTGACTAAGAAGGCAAATAGTATTATGGCCTGTATCAAAAACAGTGGGGCCAGGAGGACAGGGGAAATGATTGTCCCTCAGTACTCAGCACTGGTGAGGTTACATCTTGACTGTGTTCAATTTTGGGCTCCTCTCTATCAGAAGGACATTGAGGTGCTGGAGCTGGTGAAGGGTCTGGAGTACAAGTCTTATGATGAGTGGCTGAGGGAGCTATGGTTGTTTAGCCTTAAGAAAAGGAGGTTCAGAAGAGACCTCATCACTCTGTACAACTCCTGGAAAGGGGGTTGTGTCAAGGTGGGGATTGTTCTCTTCTTCCAGGCAATTAGTAACAGAACAGACGGATATAGCCTGAAGCTGCACCAGGAGAGGTTCAGGTTGGACATCAGGAAAAAAAAAAAATTGCCAGAGAGGTGGTTAAGTGTTGGAATGGGCTGCCCATCTCTGGAAGTGCTCAAGAAATGACTGGACGCGGCTCTTAGTGCTATGGTTCAAATTATATAGTGCTGTTGGGTCAAAGGCTGCTGATCTTAGAAGCCGTTTGCAGCCTTAGTGATTCAATGATTCTATGANGTATCCAGCTAAACGTGACCTAGCAGTGGGACCAGGTGACTAAGAAGGCAAATAGTATTATGGCCTGTATCAAAAACAGTGGGGCCAGGAGGACAGGGGAAATGATTGTCCCTCAGTACTCAGCACTGGTGAGGTTACATCTTGACTGTGTTCAGTTTTGGGCTCCTCTCTATCAGAAGGACATTGAGGTGCTGGAGCTGGTGAAGGGTCTGGAGTACAAGTCTTATGATGAGTGGCTGAGGGAGCTATGGTTGTTTAGCCTTAAGAAAAGGAGGTTCAGAAGAGACCTCATCACTCTGTACAACTCCTGGAAAGGGGGTTGTGTCAAGGTGGGGATTGTTCTCTTCTTCCAGGCNAAGCGATCTCATCCCTCTGTACAACTCCTGGAAAGGGGGTTGTGTCAAGGTGGGGATTGTTCTCTTCTTCCAGGCAATTAGTAACAGAACAGACGGATATAGCCTGAAGCTGCACCAGGAGAGGTTCAGGTTGGACATCAGGAAAAAAAAAAAATTGCCAGAGAGGTGGTTAAGTGTTGGAATGGGCTGCCCATCTCTGGAAGTGCTCAAGAAATGACTGGACGCGGCTCTTAGTGCTATGGTTCAAATTATATAGTGCTGTTGGGTCAAAGGCTGCTGATCTTAGAAGCCGTTTGCAGCCTTAGTGATTCAATGATTCTATGATTCTATTCTATGAAAAATGCAGACTGAAGCATGTAAATAGAAATTAGATAAAAGAGTGCATAAATTGAGGAAATATGCATTAAAAGCATATTTCTGAATATTTGAGTAGACAGCTGCAAGGTATGGGAAACTACTATTGAACTGCTGTGTTCACAGTACTCAAAGATTCAGCTACAACATGAACATCAGAACTCACGTTACAGCTGCAGTGTGATTACTGATGGTGCTGCCTGTCTAGAGAGGGTTGTATTACTTTTATATAGAAAACATTTTTTCTTGCAATTTTTGTTATTTCTTTTAAATGCACACAAAATATTTTTCTTCAGAAGACTGAAGAAATCATGAATCATACATGACACCTGTCACTCAAGTACTTCTAGAAGTCACCGAGATGCCATATTGATGGAAGTACTCTGAGAAGCTGGAGAGAACATGCTATCGGAAAAACTAATGTGATGATCTAATAAACATTTTCTAAATCTTAATACTTGGGGACTTGTGATCTAGAGCTGACTTACCTCACAAACACATGCAACTCACAGGCTACTGACAGTAAGAAAGGCATGACAGGTTTAAAATAAATGATAGAAATGTAGGGAGAAAAAGTGAAGAAGTTAGCATGCTTACACATGTAAGTGTAACAATAACATTGCAGTATCTCTCTTAATTTGTTAAAACACAGTACAAATCATAATATTACCTAATATACGTAATTTTCAACCTACAGTTCAGAATGTCCTGACATAAAATTTTAACTTCAAGATTCAGTTTGTACCATACATTAATGTGTTATTTAGGGACCCTTTGGAGCTAATTTTGGAAAGTAAGAAGCTGTACATTTTCTTAATACTCATGCACCGGTTCAGCCCATGTTCCTTTACCATCTGGTATCAATGCTCTATGTGGCACCACAATACATGCGGCAGAGACAGGGATGTTCCATTTGCAAGAAATAAATTGATGGTGGTGTAGCATCAAAGCTGAGGAAACAGCTTCTGCTATTTTTAATGAAGCAGCTTGTTTTCATCTTTTTAGGGGTTTGAAAGGAATCATAGCGATCTCCCTGTGTCCCTTTGAGTGTTTTGGGAAGATTGTGGCAAGATTGTGTTTGAGGGCTCAAACCTTTGTGAAATTCCAAGAAGCTTTTTTGAACTTGACAATGAGACTACTCCGCAGGGCTTTGTCCCATGAGCATAGAGAGAAACTGATATCAGAGAAATATTGAGGGACTCCAGAGCAGAAAGGAAAATTTTCCACAAACAAAACCAGTGGCTTCTGGTCTGTATCTAGGATTCACTGTGATAGAGTTGTGATAGTAATTGTGAAAAAAATATTTTCATTGACATGCTCAAATACGGCCTTTATGGTAACTACCCAAACACAAAAGGCATCAAACACAAAAAGCATGTTTTTATCTCCTTGTTCCTGTTTCCCTGCTGTGATGTGGGTGCCAGTTCAGGTGGGTAAGGGTAGGGGATTGAGGACAAGTACCATTATGCTACTGTGGAGACAACCGGGAAGCGAGGCAGGGGGAATCCTTCCTCCCTCTCCTTTCCAATTAAACCCTGCCTTTGTGTGCAACTGCAATACTGGGTGCATCCCCATGTAGGATGTTAAGCCACCTTTTGCAGATGTGGGGGGAAATGCTCATTTGTGAATGATTTTGCAAATGTATCAGAGCAACATCAATATGAGTGCACTACAGTAGACTCTCACCTCCTCCATGATGTCATCGGAGCTAGTCAGTTCTTTTTCATCTCTTCCCCTTCTCCCCACCATGCTTTAATCTTAACTGGACCTTCCTATCACAGTTCTTCTGATGGCTCTGACACTCCTATGGGTTTTTGGTAGATCAGCTGAGATTACTGATTAGGAAGAAAGTGAACTCATAAAAAATTATGAATGATCTTTTACCAGTGCAGTAAGCTGAGCTGCCTCACAGAGGGGTCACACAACAGCCGGAATGGGTACCAGAGAAGAAAGCAGGCAGGAGCAGGAGGTAGGGCTGTCTCTTTTGAGGGTAAGGAGTTCTTTCAGTTCTCCTGACAAATAACCTTTGAGTTAATGCTAAATTAAAAGGGTGAATGTTCTAGATCTCTATGACAGTATTCAATCAAAATCAGAGCTAAGAACAAATGACAAGGGCTTGTCCATAAGAATATATGACTAAGTTGTATACTGAACTGGTATTTTTCCTTCCCAGGGGAGTAAAATGTTAAATAACCTACTTCACAGATCCCTACAGCCATGGCTAACAAGAGACATTCTGTGGATTCTATACTATATAGAATATAAATATTTCAATAGAAATATGCTTAGAGTTGCTTTCTGCTTACCTTATCTCCCTGGATTTAATTTTATTTTAAACAATACAGAAAAAAGGAAAATACAGCTGACTGGTCACTCACCCAGTGTTTTTGGGAATTCCTCCTCTCCCTAAACACCCCAAACCTACAAGTTGATTAGCGCTTCCTTCTTCGCATAAGGAAACCAAATGAAAAAAATTTTTTGTGGTCTGGAAAAACAAAAATGAAAAAAAATTATTTTTTTTTCCCTCTCAGATGACATTTGGCTTGATTTTGTATTAAGCAATAAAGTATTTTTTTCACATATTTTAATGTTCTTGTAAAAATGAGAGTTGGGGAGAAAAACTATCACAACTGAACAATGTAGGCAAATTATCAGTTTCAAATGGGACACTTTTTACATTGAAAATATGCTTGAGCAATTCAAAGAATTTCTACCAANCTTGAGCTATTCAAAGAATTTCTACCAACTTTAAGTAAGACACATCTTGGTAGTAGCTAACAATGGTGTAACATTTTCAGTATTTACATCCCTCTTTTTTCTGGCCAGTTGCAAAGAGCACAGGAACTTATCTGCTCAGTCTCAAAATAGTCAAATTCTATATTATTTGTGAAAGATTTGTGGGACTAAATTACTTTTCTATGCTAGGATGACAGGCTTAGCATTAAAAACTTCTCAACATTCATTTGGAAAATATTTGCTCTCTTGGAAAGCATTTGTGTCCATAGGAGAAGCTTCTGCTTTATGTCAGCTCATCAGGGGAGCTGCTGGATTTTGAAAGAGTCTGGGAGTTTAGGAGTTGGGGACCTGTTATGGCTGCCCATCAGCTCAGGGGCAGGCTTCCCAGGAAGGAGGTGCATGATCTGCTAGGACCTCAGCAGGAAATCAACTGCAACTAT
>VYZS01033662.1:3501-25372 GCA_013400695.1 Neodrepanis coruscans
TGGTTGCAGAAAAGCTATTAGTTTTCCTGGACGGAAAGACAAAACAACAACAAACAAACAAAAAAAAGTATTTTGACCATTCCACAAAATCCAAAACCAACTAAGAAAAAGAAACATGAAGAAGGAAGGAATGAAAATAAATAACGTCTAGTAACAAGGGGCTTGGTTTTCTGGTTTTTATAAGGTTTCTTCTTTAAAGATTTAACAAATTCAATATACAACATTACTTGGTTTCTTTTCGACATTGGTTACCTCTAATATTTAAAAAATTGACTACTGCAGATTTTACAATTTAGAACTACAGTGCAAAATGAGATACAGAGCCTGACAATTGTACTTTGCTAGAGGAAAAAAGTCTTGTGCTGAGTCTGCATACACAAGGTGCTCATTGTATCAAAATGTTTTAACCAGTTCTGGTTGTTCACTAGACTCTTAGAATTCTACATGTTTTTTATACACCCTTTTTCATTTGATATGATGCCACAGCAGAATAATATCAATAATATTATGAAATAGTACTTCCATTTGTCATACCAAAAAAAAGCTGTACCATGTGCCTTCTGAATATGCAAGTTAAGAGTTTTTTCAGACACTCTTGACAGAGTAACTCTGATGCTGATGTACCACATTTAGATATCTATCTATCTATTTATCTATCTATCTATCTTCCAACTACACTTTTACAACAGTTGATGAATTGCTTAATATTTCCTGCTTGAATCTGTTAGCATTACTGGACTCCTATGCAACCAATTTTTTTTTTCGTTCTTTAACATTTTGTACAGCCAAGTAGCATTTTAACTACCAATATACAGCTTATTATAGACTTGATAAAATATTAATGCAGTTCCCAGAAATTCAATGAATCTATTCACAGCCAAACATCAAATACAGGTTTTAGAGCACCTAAAAGCTATAATGAACGCTATTTTTTCTAAAGCTACACTAACAATACTTTTAAGGTCTCAGCACATTAGTTATTTTGAAGGCTAGATTATCAACCATTTACTTCTGGAACTCTGCCTAAGCCATCCTTAAGGATGATGTTGATCTATACAATTTGAAACTATTTTAATCCACTGTTCATTAAAACTGTGATACCATACATTAAAATCAATTTGAAGCTGAAAAAAAAAACCCCTACAAACTAAAACATTTCTGATGAGCATGACATCTAACATAGCAGCAGCTGCCCTCCTGTTCTGCTTTAGCAGGGAACTTTAACTTTTACAAAGAATAAAGAATTCCTGGGCATCCTTCCTGTCAATTATTCTTATTCAATTCAGTGCTCAAATAAACTACAGTAGAAGTTGAAGGAAAGGGACCACTGCGCAACTTGGAGCTGTTTTCCCACAGCTATTTCAGACCACATTTCCAAAACGTTGCCAGGCTGTTTTTTAAGGAGGACAGATAATTAGATTAAAGTTAAGTATCAAGCAAATGTAAGTTTAACTTATGGGCTTTCCTATCCTATCTGTAAACCTGTCTATACACACACAGCATTTGGCAAGGAGCTGGTCACTGTAAGGATCTAAAGGCCTTTCAAAGATTGTAACAAGGTACAAAAAGTGTATAATTTTTGATATGCATTAAGTGTTCTGGAGGTAGTACTGTACTTTCCTACTCCCTAAAGTTACTGAACAACTTTGTATTTTTCATGCCATTTTTGTGACTTTCAGTTCACCAAAATAAACCACAAAATCAAATATTTAGGAATGTCAATCTGAAAAAATACTTCAATTTTAACCATTCCTCACTAGAAAAGAGCCTTAAGGGGCAAGTTTTATTTTTCTTGAAATATATTATTTCAAATAAACCTATTTAAGTTGTAGTACCTCTGTTGTACTTTAGTAAGCTTAATATTTGTTGTATGCTGTGTACATCTGCACTAGCTCCAGAATTTGAAGACTGAAAACAAAATAGGCTTACTAAACTGATACTAATTCAAGTACCTATATTTCTTAGACTTCTGATCAGAGAGTCCTGAGAAAAAATTGCAAGCCTATATTGGAGAAGGGGTGATCAAAGTTACACACTGCTAGCAGGGGTTGGGGTTTTCTTCTCTATTCTAAGTAGATCTGTAATCTCTTTGGAACAGGACTGCTCTGGTATGCCATCTTCAACCATTCTTCAAAGAGGAAGATAGCAGACATTTATTTCATTAACATGACACTACAGACTGCAGAGTTTAAAGCCACAAAGTGGTCTAAAAAAAAAAAAAAAAGTTAACAATGCATCCTTAACTTCCTTACGGTAAACTCACCAAATGAATATTCAAGGTAGTATTTCAAACAGCAGAAACTGCAGTAATTCTTTACAAAGTATTGTCTGGAAATAAAAATCAAAGCTAAGTTTTTCATCTAGAATTAGGATTCAGCTTCTGTGTTTGAAAAATGTATCAATCCCAATTACCCTGAGTACATAACGAAGTGAAAATTAAATAAATCCATTAGTTTAATTTTAACTTAAATGAGTCCTTAAAGTTACTTTAAAAATGCCCTATCAATGAATGTTCTCTCTTGAATGTATTTAATGCAAAAACATAATGAACAGGATATGCACATAAGAGCCTGGGCTGTTCTTAATGCTAAATTATTCATAATGGTAATCAAACTGATGAATGTCACAGAGTGAAAACAGAACTCTGATCAGTCTTATTTTTTCACCTGCAACTAATATGCTTTTGGACCATCTGAAGATTCAGAAAATACTACTGCACTTGTGGTTTGGGGTTTTTTGTTTTTAAAAAAGTACCACCTAGCAAAATTAAGAACCAACCACATAAAATTACATGTTTGTCACTCACTTTTGGTTGGGGTGAGAGACAGCTTTATGCTTCATCTTAGTCCTTGCTCACCCTGGCCATGGTAAACTCATTTCAAAACACTGTAGTAGAGATACCTGATTAAGATGAGTACTAAATACCTCTTTCTCTTTATAGATGTCCATGGACCTTTGATTAATTTTTCATTCTGCTTTTCAGTCAGCTTCATTATTCAGAAATGTAATGAGCACTTCAAATCTCTATATACTGACAACTGATTCCAACCCATTACCCATCCCCTGGTTTGTTCCTCACACATAACTCCAGAAGAAAACTAAACAAAACAAAGCCAAAAAACAAACAAACAAACCAAACCCAAAATTTCTTTCCCTCTCCCCACAAGAATGTTGGAATTATCGCTTTCCTTTTAATTTTCAGCATAATTCTGGTTATCATTCACAGTTTGCACTAAAGCATTGCTAGCACACAGAGTGCAGGTTTAAAAAGCCTGACAAAAGGTAAGGCAATGATGACCTGTGGCTATGGGAAAGAGAACAGATTTGGATTCAAGTTCTTCAGGTTCTGTTGGCCTTCACCATGTTGTGCCTCTAAAATGAGGCTAGTATTCCTGCCTCCTGTAGAACTACTTATTGTGAGATATTTATGCACTGTGTTATTATCATCATTCCTGTGGCTGACAGGAAGCACCAGCTAAAACTCTGGAGTCTATTCTAATGCACTGTAAAAATAAGAAGTCAAAGAATAAGACATATCCTCTCACTTGCCTGTAACAAGTTTCCACAAGTAACTTGAATGTTGAATATCATCCTGATTCAACTGTTTCACATAACCAGGATAACAAATTTTGTTGTATGACTTCATTTACACATCAGGAACTCTCTTACGTGAAGGTTTATTGGAACTCGACATTAAAACAGTACTGCATCCCATTAAAAAGAAATACTATCTGTACAAAAAACACTAAGAATTTATCTACAGTAAGAAATCCCACAAAAAAAAATATAATTCCTAGAGATTCTAACATATGCACATCTTAACCAATATTAGTACTAGTGAAAACAAAGTAGACTTTCCAAAACAGTTACAGTATTAGTGGGCTTACAATTCACAGGACAAAGTCTTACAAAGCAACATGAGAATTAAGGAACAAAAGAGTAGTTCACACATTCTGCTTCCAAAGAACATGCTTTTCCAGCTAAACAGCAAAACACTAACTGGCTTATCTCTTGGATAAATTTTCTAATAGAATATAAGTTTCTGAAAACTGATAGCAGCATGGCACAGGGAAAAAAAAAAAGTATGAAAACATTTCCCTCCTTAATGAGGAATGAATTTCACAGCAGCTGTACATAAACCAGTCCCAGATTCTAATTTCTATAGCAGCAAACTGCTACTGCTTTATACTGTTTTTCACCAGCAGTAACTTCTCACAGGAAAACAAACACAAATGTCTTCAGGACTATTAGATTACACAGAATAGTAACACAAGTGTTCAATATTCCCAGCTGAATATTTCTTTTAAATGTTGGAAAATATCTGATAGTAAAGGAAGAATACATGAACTGAAACTATTAATTAGAGTTGCTGTGGTCATTAAACAGATTCCAGTGAAAAGGCACCATTTCAAAGCCTTGATTATTGAGGATAACTTTGTAATCCCAAAGACATGAAACTGGCCACTCCAACACCTTGGCAAACACACACACAAAAAAAAAGTTTTGAAAGGATTTCCCAATCAAGTTCCATACCACAGTTACCTAACACTTAAAGGCAGAAGAGGTGAAGCAAAAAGGGGAAAAAAAAAAAAAAAAAAAAAGCTGTGTGTGTTTTTTTACTGTTTGAAAAAAACCCCTGTTGGATCACAAAAGCAAGGGTGGTAAACGCTATTAAGAGATAAACTTGGGAGACTATCTTGCCAAGGGTACCTTTTCTTAACTAACCAGGTCTCCAAGGTCATTTGTTTTCAATGACAACCAAGATTATCAATGAAACACACCTTTCAATATTGACTGCTCAGTTCTGTTGGTCCTTCAAACAAAGACATGGAGAATCAAAATCTCCTACAAGAAACTACAAAAAGTCACTCAGTAACGTGCATAGTCCAGAATTCAAGTTAATTCTCTTTTTGCAGATTATAAAAAGACCTTTATGTGAACCCAATGGTAAGAATGTCTCAGTGAGTTGGGAGTTACTAGAACAGCACATGGGTAAGATATTTATGCAGTGCTCAAAGTCACAAGATTCCAATTTAGCTGAGACTAAATGCCCCTTAAGAACCTTCATATTTCCTAGTGTAAAACCGTATTTAAGTAATCAAAAAGTGAATAATAGAGCAGTTAGCCAGCTCTTTAATACATTAGCTAAAAGTATATCAATTCCATTGGTTTTTACAATGGGCTGATTTCATATAATGGATTAAGCTCGCTAGAAAGACTGTAAATGGGAAAAAATGCTTTGCCAAAATTAGTGGAAGATGGTGTCAAAATGCTTTTATGACAAGTATACAGTTAAAACATCTTATTTGGGGATGCTAAACTTAGAATACTTCTGTCAACAATAGACCTGGTACTAACAGTTAAGCAAAAGCCATGATTTCAACACTGAAGATGTATTTTGAAGATTCCAGTTACATTTTGCTTTAAATATTTTATTCCTACCTAAGAAACAGGAAACTTGGACTATGAAAACGTAATCAAACTTCAACACAGCAAAAGGTTAACAGCAGGATGCTTCAAGGATCCACAAAGTAAGCAACATTTAAAGGTACTAATTAATGAGCTGAAAAACAAAGTAGAAAAGTCAACACTTACATAGGTCAGTCAAGTACATAAGACCAAAAATGTAAGCAAAAGGGCAGCTAATCAACCATGATGTACAGGTAATACAGTGGCAGATAAATGCAGAAGTGTCACTGCAAGTTAAATAATTATTAGTATGGTCAGCAACCTGCTAAATTAAGTAAGCCTAGTATAAACAAGAGGATTACAAGCATCCCTGTGGAACTCCAGGAAGATCTCGGCTCAATATAAGAACATTGCTGTTAAAAATTAAAAGTATCAAGATTCAAAATCAGCAGTGGCAAGCACTAGCAAAAACATGGTTTATTCATATAAAACTAATGCTCCATTCTTAATCACTAACTGAAAAAAGACTGATGCAGTGTAAGACTAGGTGAAGAATCAGAAATCAAATACACAAAAATCAAATTCACAAAAGGTGAAAAAACAGCGGTATAAGACTAAACAATGTAATTTACACCTCAGAAATTAGGATGCTGCTCAGCGACAGTGGGAAATACAGAGTTCAGAGGTCCTTTATGGTACAGAGGTTATGCTTTTTTGATACAATGCATAATTAAATATTCAAAGTTATCTGTGGTACATCTATAATAAAGAGTCTGTCAATATTCAAAGAAGGACAAAAAAATGGACTTGGATGAAGAACATCCCATTTAAGGATTCAATCCTCCTTTTATTTAGCACTGGGGCAAGACCCATACCATAACAGAAATATTCAACATTTGCCTCATTTAACAATTCTTCTGTCTCTCAGAAGCTATTCATCCAGATGAACTCCAGATAAACCCCAGCGTCATCATTTCAATACTAAAATCACCATGTTGATGCTGCAAAGGAGGAGGGGAGGGCACCAAAAACACCTTCCAAACAAACTTCAAAAATCAAGATGCTGAAGAGTAACACTGGAATGCAAAACATGCACTATAACTTCACCTTAAGGACAGCATTAGAAAATACTTGATAAAGTAATCAATTAAATTTGAAACAGCACCATTTTTAAAAGCATCACTACAGCTGCTCAAAGATATTTTAATGCATCTTACACACAGTCACACAAAGAAGAGTTCTCTTTGAATTTGTAGGCTATTCTTTTTCCTTGATTCAGGTCAACTTGCATCCGAGAGGTTTCCTGCACTTCCACATAGAAGGCACTTAAAGACACATGCTGGCCACTGCACCATTTTGGTCCTGTGAATCAAACTTCTGTGCTAGATGGACAGTCTGACACTTAAAATGCACTAAAATGGGGGGGAAAAAATCACTACAAATATAAAATGCAAAATCTGTCAAGAATCTCTTGCCTCTTGAACTAAACATAATGTAAATTGCATTCAAAAGATTTAAGTATTTGGAAGTACTCTATTTTTAGGTGAGTGTCTCTGAAGCTACTTTTTGTTCTCAGCCCAAAGACAAAGATCATGCTCTTTCTGTGGTAGAAAAAAGAATAATATTTAATAAGATCACAGCTAGCATATAGCTTATTGACACATATGCAACAAAGGACAGCAGGGTACTATTTCACTACAACAGCAATTTGGCTTTGAAATTTATTCTAAACTACCTCCCTTCTTTTTCTGTATATCTTATTCCTGAACTCATTTGAAAAAATCCAGTATTCCTCCCAGAGGGGGGAGGAATAAATCTTTGTATAAAAGCGAAACAGTACCGCCTCACTGCTAGGCTATGCAATAACTGTCACATGGTATTTTCAAAGCATTTCCATGACTTTCATTAGTGTCTTTGAATTGCCCTATTCCTATAGGAACAAGGTATATAAGGAGTAAGGTATACTTACTCACACAGCTTACAGATCTGAACAGACAGACAGCATCCAGCAATAGTCCATGTGTTATCATTATCACCTTGATCTCAAGGGTGACTTGTGTGTGATGTCCTTGCCAAGTATAATTTTTTCTGAAGATGACCATGCTGCCATAATCTCCCTGTTTGACAATATTTGCCTCTGATGTGCATTCATGTTGCACATGTAAGGCTGATAAAATGCAGCAAACTCGAATTCAAAGTGTTAGCAATACCATTCAAAAAACAGGCCAGCATTACAGGAGGACACAGACAAAATTCCAAGTCACATAAAACGATGAAGCTGGCACTAGAAAGTGAAGTGCCTTCCCCAATATAAGCAATCCTTTGTATTTACGAGAAAAACAACTTCTGTGGTGTTCCAAGTAGTATGATCTTGAATGCCTTTGCAAAGGAGCGAAGTTGAGAGCAGCAGTGTATAATAATGCACGGTTAGTTACATAGTTTTAGTTTGCACAGCTGTTGGCTATGTTCATTTACAGTTCATGTAGTGCCAACATCATTTATACAAACAGAAGAGACTGTTTCACTCCTGTTCATCGCCATAAAAGTTATTTCTCTTAGCAGCTGCTGCACAAAAATCAGTTTCTATTTCAGTATCTCACTCTGTAAGTTCGCAAAGTTCTAGAGTGCTAAAACCGGGTAGGACCTAAAGAAACTTGCCTGGACTTAATAATAAAAGATAAGCGGAGGCGGAAGGGGCAGAGGACACATACTTCTGCTTTCTTGGAGTGCAAGGAGGCAGTAACCCTCTGTTAACACGCGTAAAGTCACATGAAAACCAAGTTCCTGTAGGCAACCACTTGGAATGAGAGTCTTAGTTTCCCCAACCCTCTTCAGCGTTATGAATTAAAAGGAAATACAATGAGGCTGATACGGATTCCAACAGATAAGGGAAAGTGTAAAATATTAGTCACACGTCACATTATAAACATTAACTGAACGAACTTGATGAGACATCGGTGCAGAGGTAGCTGCCCTGGTACTCCCCCCCTGCACACACACACATACACACAGAGTACGCTGCCAGAGGCTGCTGACACACAGCAGCTCCCGATCCCTGGAAGCAGCAACAGGACGTCCGCGGCGCTCCCCACCCCGCGCCCCAGACCCTTTTCCCGGCACAGAGCACGTCGGGGAGCCTCCGGAAGGCAGCCGCAGGCTGTGTGTGCCCATCTGCCCCGGCGGCTGCCCCCGGGCAGGGACTGCGGCGGGGTCACCCCGCTCGGAGGACGCGGCGGTCGGCCGAAGAGGCGGTTATCCCGCAGGCGGACCGAGAGGGAAGAAGCCCGGCGCTGCCTAAACTTGGCGCTTCCCCTCCCCCGAGCCCCAGCGCGGTGGGAAGCGGAACCCGAAGCGCCCAGAGCCCGCACTCACCTCGGCCCTCCTTCTCCGTCGCTAAGAGGCGGAGGTCGGCGAGAAGCGAGGGGTGCCGCCGGCCCCGCCGCTGCCGTGCCTGTCACCGAGCGCCGGAGTAGGAGAGTCCCGCGGGGTAAATCCTCCGGGCGGCGGCGGGGTCGGGGATGAGCCGAGCTCCGCCCGCTCGTCGCGGCGGCCGCTGCCNCCGGCGGCGGCGCCCCCGCCCGCTCTCCCTCGCACCACCGCTGCCGCCCGCTCCCCGCTCAGCGCCGTGTCTCCATCACCGGCGGCGGCGCGGGGAGGCGGGATCAGGGAAGGGGCGGTGACCGCCCCGCACGGCCCCGCTCCGCCCCGCCACTGCCCCGGATGTGCGGGGGTCGCCGTAGCGGGGTGCCGGTAGCCGGGGTGGGGGTGGCTGTCGCGCCGGTGCCGGTACGCTGCGAGATCGGGAATCGCCGCACACCCCGGTGTAGCAAAGCTGTCGGGCGCCGCTTCCCTCGGTCCCCACTTGTCCCCGGGCGGGGGCGGCTGTTCACTTTGGCCGGTTCTAGTCCAACACGTGTCGTCGCCCCGGCGGTCCCTGGCTGAGGGGGGTGTGCGGTGCTCCGCGCGCGGCCCTGTGGGCTGTTGGGTGCGTGGCTGTCAGCCGAGGCTGCGGCTCTCCGTGGTGTCACGGGTTTGTAGCCGGGCAGCAGGTGTGGTGTTTTCCTGTGTCATCCCTGCTGTGCTGGCACCTGCTGCGCTCGCAGTTAACGTGTGCCTTAAAAGTAGGTCTGGTCTGTGAGGGCCTGCGAGAACCTCGTGGCACTGAATTGTCCTCCTACGTCTTGAGATGAGGGTCAGCAGCAGCTCCCAGCTCCCTGCTGGGCCACCAGAGGTTTCGGCATAGCTTGTGTACCGTCAACGTGGGGCGCCAGCAGCGATATTGGGGCCTATGGCTGAAAGAAATGTTGCATCTGGTAATTAGGCTGCAGAAAGCCTCTTCTTAGCAGTGGCCTCTGGGCAAGGCAGCATCAAAACGTTAGACACGTGCCCTAGAACCATGTTTGTGTACTTAGGTTATTTAATACAACTAGAAAATTAACTAACACACTCACACACACACCCCTCAAGATATATTTTGACACTTGAATTCTACAAAGTGTTTTATCTTCTTCCTACTCTTAAATTCAGCTTTTTAAAGTTTGTAGATCAAAGTTGGTATGCCCTCTTTAGAAAAGTCTAACTAGCAAAGTTTCAGTGAAGAAAACACTAGATTCCCTTGACGAGTGAATTTGAAGACTCTGAAGTGATGTATAACTTTAAAGATGTATTTGTTTACAGAACCAAAAAACCACGCTGTGCTCATTATAAACATTTTTAACAAGTTCCTTGGCAGAAACCCTGTATTCAAAATAGAATTTAAACAAGGAAAATTTTTAAAAAGTGTGCAGACAAAGTTAGGTGAGTGCCAAACACGTGTCATACTGATGCCTCACAATTTTGTGGGTAATTTTGCTGTTGCTTCCATTTATTTCTCTCTTGAAAGACCTTTCTGTTCAGACACTGACTGGTTCTAGCCTGTCACTCACCATACACTTGAAACTGCCACTAGTCCTATACTGTTTTTATTTTGACTAACCCTGACTTTATTCTCTTTGCCACATATGCAGGTGCTACTTGTTCTTGCCTGCTTCAAAAGTAACTTTGGCCTTTTAAAAGGCATTTAGGTTTTCAAACCATTCATTTGGGAAGCTTTTTCTTCAGACAAAACCAGTGAGTTCAGAATGCTCATGTGTCCCCATAGATCTGTTGAAGATAAGTACTTGGTTAGGTAGTACTTGCTAGGTAGCATACAGGATCCTGTGTCTCCATATATTTTGATGTATATTTTGAAGCTGTTTCAGGAGAATGCAGGCAGCTGCGCAGTGGTTGTGCTTCAACTCCATCTGTCTGTTTTCCCTTCACTGGGGAAGAGTCAAAAGTGCAGGATGGATTCTTGAGGAGACATCTAGCCAAGGATATTGACTGAAATAGTTTGGATAAAAAACATTTTGAAAAATGCTTAAAGTTGTAGTCAGGTGACAGAGTAAATATTTTTGTGAAAATACCAAGGTAGCCAATGAATAAACAGTAGGACAAGGAGGCATTCTTAGCCCAGTGCAGGGCGCTCACATATGTTCACATTCAGTGAGCTGAATGGGATCCCTTGTGTGCTTAAACAACTTAAATGTTTGAGCTTTGCTCTTTTGCTCGGCTGATACATTCACCAGGGAGTGTGTACTATTAACAGGTAGCTTCACTGTGAGAGGTAGTGCACACGAGCTATTGTGCTGCCTTCATTTAGCATTTATCAGCTGGGGACAATATGTATGTGGTTATACACAGACAGACAATAATAGAAGTATCAGGCTTTCCTATGCCAAAAAAAATGTGTATTTTCAATTTTCACTAAAAAGTTTTATCAAGAATGATCTATTGTATGCAAGCAGCTTAACACTTGTTCTGCTATGATTGATGATGCTGTAGGACGTTTTCCAAATCCCTCTGGTGGAATGTCTTTATGACACCTCAATTATCTATTCTATTGCACTGCAACGAGGCCCAGAAAACTCACTTAGCAAAAATGTTATCAATTTAATGAAAAAGTCAATGTGAGATGTCTATATACAGCTGAAGACACTTATGGAAGTTATATAAATTCATTAAAAAATGTAAATAAAAATATGTAATCTTGGAGTAAGTGAATATTCAAAACTGTCATCTATATAAACTTAAGTTTATGGCATTTGTATTAAGAGATGTATACTGAGATTCACGTTTATGGATTGTGGAGATCTATTAAGTCAACTTTGTAAAATTACTATTGGAGGGATCTTTGAAAATATGCACATGTCCAAGTCATGAAAACAAATAAATGCATTTTAAAGGTCTTTTTGGTGGTTTGCAATTATAGACAATGGTAGCCGTTCAGATTTCACAAGACTCAAATTCTTCTAAAGTACATACTACAGAGTTGCCTGGAGGGGAGAAATTAAAAAAAAAAAAGGTATTTTTATTTGGTTACATGTTTGCCAAAGCTGAGCCATTCCTCCGATGTGCCCAAAACCCCACAAAATACTAAGTCTAAGGAAAAAGTAGAGGAGAACCCTGTGTGTAATTTTTACTGTATCAGGCACTAATGGGCACAGTTACCTGCAGAAGTCTCCATCCTACATCTGCAGCCCACTTACAGCTGCAGAGAGGTGAATTGAAATTGACCAAGACAAATGCTAAAGCTGACAGGATGAGGAACTCAAGTTCAGGCTACCTAAAAGGTAAACAGACGCATCAGTGACCAGGTCCCACAGACAAGGTATGTGTAACCATAATTCACATCAGCAGCGTGGCTCAGTGTTATGAGGACAATATCCTGGAGCAGCTTTGCCAAAGAATCCTCACAGAACTGGGATTAAAATGTTCCCCAGCTGAAGCAGGTCACATGTCAGGATTTGGCAGTTTGCTACATCTGAGGTACCATCCCATTTGAACTGAATGCACAAAAGCAGTACATTAGTGAAGGTCATTTTGCACTCATTTGGGATTTATATGGCGTGTAGAAACCTTAGAAATAAAAAGTATACTTACATGCCAGATACAGTCCATTTTGTAAAAAGAAAGAAATATGTAAATACTGTCTTTATGTCAACTTTGGGGTAGTGTTTGTCTCACCAGAGCTAATTGCCAATGAGGAAATTTGCATTTATTGTTGAGGTTATTACAAAGGGTGTCATAAAATAACTTTATTATAGCAAATGTTGAATTTTATTTGCCTTATTTCCATCACATCATCTTTGCTTTACAAGCTGTCTGCTATAGCTGTTTTTGGAAGGTCTCCAACAAAGCATTCTCTTTGGGGCTACTAACTGCAAATAAGATTAAAGCTTAATATGTCTGGTAATCAGTTTTCTTTTAAAGAGAGCAATTTGATTTCTTACGGTCAGTTGGGATCCCACATATCCTCATCTCCTTTGTTTTTCAACTTGCTGCTCTCAATAACCCAAAAAGGCAATTTGCCAACAGATGTCCTTTCACTACTTTTCCTGAACTGGAGCATCATCTGAGAGGCATGGCTTATACATGGCTTTTACTTGAGAGTCCCAGACTTCTGTATATTAAAAGCAACCTCTTTATACACCACCACACCACCACCACCCCCCCCGCCCCGCCTCCCTGGGCCTGCGCAAGAACAAAACACTTTATGTCCTGCATTTGTTCTCACGATATGCGGTGAATAAAGATGGGTAAAGATCCTTTGCTCAAAACCAAGTAACAGGAGCTGGTAATCTCTGTATACCTCACCCAAATAACTGATTTCCTTCAAAAGAACTGTGGCTGTACTGAATGGATTTTTCTTGCTAAGAATAAAAACACCCTGTGGAGCAAATGGCAAAAAGAGACAGCATCACAAGAACTTGTCCATCTTTCATGAATTCAATTGCACCTCCCAGCTGATCTGATCTCACTTGACTTGTAAGGGTGGCAGGAGGAAACCATTGGGCTTTGTGCTGATATCCAAGAGGGAGGGTGAAAATGTCACACTCCCAAGGTAAGTGCAAGGGTCCCAGCACTCTCACTTCCAGTGAATGCTCTCTGAGCCCATGAGTGCATAGCCCTTGTCTGCTTTGCTCCTTTAATAGAAAGGATTAGAGGGAGAACAGGTCTCCTTCACACTACTTCTTCCCTTGTGTTGGACTGAAGCTCAGATGCCATCCTGTATCTGAGGAGAAAATTAAGGACAGAAAAACAGCAAGACTGGACTGGCAAAACTGGATTGGGTAAGGTTGGCCCTAAAGATATCATGTGGTTTGACAGCCTAATAATTATTAAATCATTTGGTACCAGGTACAAGCTGAATAGCAGCCACATGGTGCTACTGACACCTATGCTGTAATATTGTACCACACGATGGTCAGGAATTGCAGGAGACCATGAATCATTAAGCAAAGCATTTACTAAAAGAGCATGATCTTGGTGATTCCTGCAATATTTCTTTCTTCAATATTCCTAAAATTCATCTTGACTGATATTATTCTTTTTCTCTTGGGCCTACTGGAGTAAACTGAAACCACCAGAGGTGTAACAGTGTTAGATCCTCATCAGATAGTCCCAGTTTTGCTAACTCTCCTATTGAACAGGTGGCCCATAGAGGTTGTGGAGTCTCCCTCACTGGAGATATTCAAGAATTGTTTGGATACCATTCTGTGCAATGTGTTCTAGGATAAACCTGCTTGAGCAGGGAGGTTGGACCACATACGCTACTGTGGTCCCTTCCAACTTGACCCATTCTGTGGTTCTGTGATTCTGTGCAATCAAGCTTTCAGACAATACCAGAGCATATTGATATATTTATCAGTGTGGTTGTCAAAGATCCAAGAGAATTTAAAACAAGTTTGCCAAAGTAGGAAGTTGCTTCTAGATATAAACATTTCAAAGAATGTAAACACCAGTTTTCAAAACGTTGTTAAAAGGTTTGGCAGGTATGAAAGTGCCTCCAGTTCCATCTGCATTAAACCTGGAACATATTAATCACTCTTGCACAGTCTGTTGCTATTCTGTATGTCATTATTTGCTTTGATACCTATTTCTAAGCTCTGTAATAGGAAAAAAGGTGAGTCCTATGTTTCTAGGACATTTTTACCACAGCAATGACATGTTTCAATATACTTAATCCAAAGGTATAAAATCTAGATGTTTAAAAGACAAAAGAAAAATAACAATGATGTTTCATTCAAATATACATGTGATGAGAGGGACTGAAGATTTATCACAAACAGCTCTAGCCTTTATTAATTGGTCCTATTCTGGAAGAAATATGAATGCACTTTCTCCAAAAAAAATAGAAGCAGCCTGAGGGCAACATAAAGATATAGTAAACTCCTAAAAGATGAAATCTCTATTTTATTTTTACCAGAATAACTTTATGTTATGGATAAACAAAATCAAGATATAATTTTATGCAGCTATTTGATAGTTCATAACCCTGGCTAAAGCAACTTTCCATGAGCAGTCTTAAAAAGCAACAATAAAACTATCTTTGCCTAATATACTGTCATGTCTACACGGTAGTAAGATCTGTCTAACACCACCCATTCTCCCCACAGATGGAATCCCAGCGTTCCTGTTTCAGCAGGATGTTTTTATCACTGACTTAAAAATAATAACTGATTAAAGCAACAGCAGATACTAAATGTTTTCACATTAAAAACCTGTCACAGATTTCTCACTCAACCACTTCCATCTATCCGTCACTATTTACCATTGTTGTTCACACAGCTGGGTCAGCAATATAATTTTTTGCCAAATGTGAAACAAGGCAATTTTGTAGGGGATGCTAAAGGCCATTGGAAAACAATGGCTTGAACGAGGAGGTACCTTCGGAAAATGGACTGTAAAAGTGGCACCTGAGGCTTCAACTTTGTACCTCTATGGCTTCTTTAATAAAGAGGGTCTGCTTATGTATAGAAGATGAAATAAGAGGAAATGGGCTTCCCACAAATAGATCTGCAAAGCGAAGGTACCATCTGCTTCACACATCATAGACTAAACATGATAAAAAGGCTGAATTCATCAGTGTAGAGATACACTGCATCATTAAATTATGCCTTCAGTGACAACTAAATAGTCCATTTGCCTTCAGCAGGTTTCTAGTGGAGGCAATGATTGGAACTTAATAAACAGTTGTGTTAGAAAACGCTATTTCTTATATAGATGGCTTGTGGAGCACAAGCAGTAGAAGAAAGAACAACATTTTTCTTCTTTTGTTACAAGCATCAAAAAAAATTATTGTCAGAGACAGGAAGTGGACTGATGTGATAACAATACACTACTTACCACTCACTTTTCAGGTAGAACAAGCCCTTAAAATATATTTGGTAGGTTTTCCCATTAGTCTGGTGTTCCTAAAGTGTGCGTTAGACTAGCATTCCAACATATTATTTTCAGTCAAACTACTCCACCCATAACCTAGATTCCAATCTGATTGCCCAGTTAGGTATTTAAAATGATCAACATCCACTGCAATTCAATTATACAATTATATTCACCATTTATGTAAATGACATTGCAAATGAGCTACACCTGAACCAATGCATGGTTTGGGTCAGACCAAAGGTCTAGCTTCATATCCTCTCTTTGACATCTCTCAAAATGAGTACCTGGGAAAAGATTGCAAGTGCCACTACAAACACATGGTGACACTTCCCCAGTTTCCAGCTGAAATTGGATTTCATTTATCTTTTTAATACAAAAGTGATTTACAGTTCACTTGACTTCTACAACTTGTATGAGTCTGCAGAGGCAACAATGCTGAAGATGATCCTTGGCTAGGTCTCACCTTAAATATAAGACCAATTCAAATGTACTGACAATATGTAATTGCTGCAGGTGAGCTTTGTAGACATGCAAGCTGCTGGCAAAAGGAAAAGGCAAAAACAATTCCTGTGTCTTTAGTTCATTTTCTCCCTTATAGCCTGTCCCAGACCATGAGAATTCACATAGCTTCCCCAGGGGTTTGGTTTCTGGAAACAGTGGAGGACGTCTATGGGGCTTAAATAATTTATCCAAAGTATAAAGACGCTTTTCTCTAAAACCAAGGAATAATCCATCATTCAGACTTCTCTTTTAACAATTTTCAACAAATAGAAAGATATCTAAATTTGTATAGCTCCATTCTTATTATTAAATCCTTCTACTCCACAGTCTCAAAGTATATAAGAGTGTAAAATATTTGACTCAGGATACGTTTAAGTGATAAGGGCATTCCTTCTGTCTTGCTGTGTAGCAATGATCTTTGATCTTAGTGCATTCACGGCCTTCCTTCCAGGCTTTCAGTGATTTTTGACAAATCCCTCCACCTGGAGCTATTTTAATGCTTACTGCCCACTTCCTAATTCCTGTAGAGGAGCAGAGTGCACTGTGGCTGAGCACAAGCCCAAGGTGGAGGGATTAGATAAAAAAAAATCCAGCACCTCAAGGAAGTACTTGGCAGCAGCTGTTTCAGCCCTAGAGCTACAGCAGCTGCCACAGCCAAACTAGCACTGCATGGCACAGACAAAATAAGGAAGGTCTGCCTGATCTACTTCTCCTTCCCACCTTGTGGCTTGCCTGCATTTTTTAACTCTTCCTTTACATAATGCAAGTAGTTCTACCTGGATAGTAATCTTGTGGATCCAGGAAATAAACTGTATTTTCATCCCTATTATACAATACAGCCACAAAATCCTCCCCTCTATATCCCCCAGCCCCAGCCAACTATTATGTGAAATTAAAAACAAGCCACATTATTTCCAGAATTATATAATAAATAATTATATATTATGTAAGTATATATCAGAAATCCTAGCACAGATAGACAGTACATAAAGATTATTTCTTCAAATGTAGCAAACAGAGACTGTGCAAGCAATGAACTATATACTTGAGAAATGTGAAAAAGATTGAGCATATAGTCTAGTACAGGCAGAGCAGCATTAATTTATTTAATTCTATATGAATGTGTTTTCATACCTTTCTTTTCCTCCAGTCTTTTCCAGAAAAAGGTTTAACTCTCCTGAGTGCCATTTCTGAGATGGTTTCCCATAATGCAAAAACAAAAAGTCTATGAGCTTTCCAGTATAATGAGTGAGCAGCAGATGTGTGTGAGTACAGCTCAGTAAGTAGGCATTTCCAGAGAGCTTAGATAAAGTGCTTAATACAATGCCCAAATACCACAAGTCCGAGTGAGATCTTGAAGCTTGCTATGGAAAAGAGACAATGGAAGAAAGTCAAAGACAGTGTAGGAATATGTTTCCTTTTTTGAACCATTTAAAAGTACAACAGCCTTGGTATGAACTTGTCAGTCGGACGAAGTCAACAGAAAAATGCAGCATGGGCTGCAGCCATGGACTGTAAAATATAGTACCTGCTCGGGGTTATTAAATGCAGTCCAGTTGTCCTGTACTAGGTCTGGGACTAATTATCAGAATCAAGAGTCAGGAATAAGCACAATATTATAATTTCTAAAATATTGTTTTAAAGTTGCGCTTTTTCATCTAAACAAAGACTTGCTTTTTGCTACTTATCCGAACATACACCAGATCTGACTTTTATTAATACTGGGAGGATTGGTACTGGTTAGTTCAAGTCTTAGGTGAGTAAACACGTACATCTGCCACATTTTTAACCTGAGGTTCTCACAGCTTTTGTGGATGCAACTGTCTCAGTCCCATTCTTTTTAGACAGACAGCTACACTTGCACCAAGGCCGGGAGACACCACACGGAATCCTAACTAAACTACATGTGACTCTGTAATGCAGGGTGCAACCCTGCGATCTCCCTCCCTGCTTTTTGGGATGCAAACTGGGGTCTTGCCTCAGGCTGCAAAGCAAGTCAATGACAGAGTGCCAAAAGGATTCAAGGTCTCGTCTCCCCTCCCATTCCTGGGCTTCATTTCATGCTTCTATTTTGTTACATGCATCTCTATTTTCATTATAGCACATCACTGTTTAGCACAGTTTCAACAATAAAACTTGCTTTATGATTTGAAATATCCTTTTTTAGAGAAAAAGTGTTTTCCTCAAAAATAAGCTCCCATTTGCAAACTAACTGTTAAATCTCCATAGCTGAAAGATTATTTACTGTCTGCATAGATATTCTTTCAGGGTATGACATCATCCTTAGCGTACGTGTAGCCTACAACACAATAAATTTTTCTACCTGCAAATTCCTTTCATTTCTCTGAGATTGTTAAACATCACCCAGGCACAAATTAGTAATTGATGTCTGTTGTCTAAAATTGATTTGCATGCTTCTTTTTTTTGTTAACTCACTGTGTTCTCTTACCTTTTGTGTCTACAGTAGAACTAAGGATGTAAATATTTTAGGAATGAGGGAATAAATTATTCTAGCCTAGTTGCTGTTTTCTAAACATATATTTATTTACTTTTTACAAACTACTTTTTGTATTGCAAACAATACTTATTCACACATCCTCTGGTATTACCTCAGATACGAAACAATTTTCTGCCCGGCCTTTGATGTGGGACTTCAGCCTCTTGTGCAGCCACCTTCTGCTCATAGCCACTCTCCCTGACTTTGCAAAGGAGTGACCTTTTGAAGTTAACACTGTTTTATTCATCCAGTATCACTACTCCAACTAGTTGAAAAGTATTAGTATACTTAGAGGCCTCTGAAACCAAAAGGTTGAATTAGAGCCCCTCATTCAGCCTTTTGGAGTGTTCTTCAGAAAGGCAATACAGACTTAAACTTGGTTTCTTGCAGGACCTCTGAGTGGCTGCTGTAGAGAATAAGGAAACGGCATAGATAGGAGTCCCATGAGGCAAATCACTCTAACCTGAAGAACACTGGAATTCCCAAAAGCTGAATGGCGATGAAAAGAATTACCTGAAAACATTGGCAGTGTTTTGATGTTTTTGCTGTCGCTTTTTCTTCTTGGCTTTTGGAGCTGCTTTTCTCTTAGTGCCAGTAGTAAAGCCAGTATCTGCAGTTTGCTGCTGTCTACTCAGCTAAGCAAGTGACAAGTATTGCCCTTCTGTTACAGTGGATCAGGTCCTTAATCAGAACAGTACTGTCTGTAATGTCTGTCAAATAATCTCCAGGGCAGTTCTCTGGTATATGGCATAGTTATTTACTTCCATATAATCACACTTTTCAGGTGCAAGTGCTGCTTTTTTTTTATATCCTTGACATCCAAACAGTGACAAACTCCTGGTCACATATTCAGAGCAGGAAGTACCTCCCTTTCTAAATTCATTCAGCTATCCTGTCAATAACCACTGTTTCCATTTCTATTAAATGGGCAGGTTTTCCTTCCCTCATATGTCCAATAAAAGCAACCTGCCCATGGCAGAGGTGTTGAAACTAGATGATATTGAAGGTCCCTTCCAACGAATCTGTTACATTTTATAATTTTTTATCTATGTTTTTTTTTTTTGTTTGGGCTGTCATAGTTGACCACTTTGATACATATCAAACAGCCCCTGATGTTCTGAAAGGTGCCTTTATTAGGATTGTTGTTCCCTGGAAATGTGATTGAATTTTTTGATGTACACAGATACAGAGATAAAGAAAGAAAACGTACAAAACTACTTGAAAACAAGTTTTCCTGCTGTTCTAGACAGATGGAGAGGAAAAAAAGATAGTACTTAATGAGGTGAGACATATTGTACTTCTTGACAGGACTGCTGAGCCAGAATACCATTATTTAACAAGAAAACCAATGTGGTAGATAATGTGCCTTTCAAATACAGATTTAAAGTAAAAAACAATACACAAATTAACTCATCTCACTAATTTTCTCACAACAATGATAGACTATTTGTTTTTATGCCTACATTTGTATTTATTACTTATCCCTCTTCCTCCCATTTTCTACCCACCTGTTTTTTCTCAAAAGATAAACAGATGCTAACAGAGTAACCCTCAAGATAAAAATAACTAAGAAACCATGCATAATTTCCCATGAATTCTTTCAAAGCACACTCCTAAAGAATATGGTCATGCACTGTAAGCCACATAACTGAGCCCTGTTCAGTGTGGGACCTTGTTTTACACCGCTAGAACTGAAATGCCGTTCTAACTGTATCAAAAAGCTTGCAAAGTTTACAAGCTTGCAAAGTTTAGAAATTCTCTGCCGGCAAGGTTAAATTACCCCCTGCTCTGAAAGGAAAGATTAAAACCATCTGGGAAGAAAAAAAAAAAGTAGGTATCAATTATCTAAAATGAGCTTCTGCTTTACATACAGCTTATTAATAAATACATAGTCAGACCACAGCAATCCTACTGTGCAAACCCAGCCTGCAGAAAACTTATTTAGGCAGGTGATTCAGGAAGCATGAAGAAGAGAAGGCGCTTCCAGAGCTGGTGCAGTCAGTTGGAAGAATGCTGTTCACTGAAATGGAGTTCAAAGGACTCTGATGGGTAAAAACAGATACCTTTGGCTCTCAGCATCGGAGTTAACAAAAGCTGTGGTTTTCTACACTTAGTCCCAGCTACATAGAAACCAGAGTTACCTTGACTATCAATGTACATCAGCAGGTTGAAATCCTCACTATCCAAGGTCTATAATCCTTCCTCTCTAAAAGATCCCAATTTCTGTAAGATCCTTTTCCAGTGAAGGCCAAACCAGACAATTCCTGGAGCAACACTCAAAACTGTAGCTTTTGAAATTTCAGAAAGCTAACTCAGATTCTTTAAATGCAATTTTGGAATAATTCTAATTTAATTGTTGTCTTTTGCCTCAGAATTTTTGTGCATATCTGAAAGCCTTTTGCTGTAAGAAACGGTAGAATCTAATGTAAAAGCTAATGGAGATTGTTCTTACTATTGAATAAGACTCAAAGGAAAATAAGAGCCCCAAAGAATTTACTATCTAAGGGCTCATTAAGTTCAGTGGGACTACTTCCAAGATTAAATGAACACTTCTTTTTTGTGAGATCAGTTTCATATTGCAGACGTAAGCTACAAAATTGCCCCTTGAGACTGGGAGAATAACTATGCATGACAGGATGCATGTACTCACTCTCTAGCAAAGCTTTAAGGGTAGGAGAGCCCTCTGAAGTGCTTTTTACATACTCATATTTCTATATACGTAGATAGACATTTTATCTTTTTATTTATTTATTTGTGTCTGGGTGCATGACTTCCAGTCACATTAAGTCTATATATTCATATATATAGATATATAGCTATTAAAATCCAAACTCTCACTGCTGTATGGCATAGAGTGTAATAAGAATATATAAACTAACAAAGCAAGGGGGCAGTCAGATACAAAGTCTCTCATACAGGTTGCAACTTCATTCTCAAAAGACATCAGAGGTCCCACTTCCAGTTTTGGAGATATAGAATCTTCTTGAGTACATGAAGTGACTCCTCTTTCTGCTAGAATTCTAGCTCCTGCTATGGTCAATGAAGGGTCTTCCTCTGCTTCCAAGAGGAATCAGCCCAGGCCTTGCTACATCCAAACAGAAATCACTCCGACAAGACTATAGTGTCCCTGCTGATGCAGGAGTTACATATATTAAAGCAGTAGGTATTTCATAATCACCAATAAAAGAAAAAAAACCCAACCAACACAAAAAACAAACT
>VYZS01033662.1:30357-44218 GCA_013400695.1 Neodrepanis coruscans
ATATGGAACACTTTTTACTCAAGAAAAGATGATCTTTTTAGGAATGTCTTAAAAATTGCACTGATGTTAAATGGTATCAATTTGCTTCTCTTGGTCACTTCATATGGACTCTAAGGATTTTCCAGGATCAACAGATGAGACTTTTAAAATCACTGGCTGTAGAAATAAAGTATGAATTTGTGCTTGTCTGTGATGATTTATTTATATATATATATATATATAAAAAAACAACCAAAAGACAAAACATAAACCCAAAAAACAACCCAGAAACATTTTCTCTAAGTTCTAATCTTATGCTCCAACTAGGCTTTCCTTGAGTATCTGCAAATTTAATTAGGGCTTTTTTTGTCTATCCAATCATCTGGTTTGCACAGTAGCAACTCAGCAGAGATCTTGGCTAAGACACTGGATGCAGTCTGACTAGTTTAGTACACACCACAGTGGTTTATCTAGTACTTGAATTCCTAGTTGCATTTGGGAAAAAAAACCAAAAAAGTGAGACTGACAAATAACCACGGAAGTCAAGATGACATCAAGCAAGTGTCTCATATTGGTTGCACTTTGCATCTCATCTTTTGTTTTTTTCTTGCATTGAGAATATAATACTGAGCAAAGCAGATAGCATTCACAGATGGCCCATTTAACACTTACACACACTGTTCTCATTATTAGCTTACTCAAATTTATATCCTAATTGTAACAAAAACACCACAGCCTTAATCTACAGGCAAATGCAAAATTACCATAGAACTAATA
Organism: Neodrepanis coruscans; assembly: GCA_013400695.1. Lineage (NCBI taxonomy): Eukaryota > Metazoa > Chordata > Aves > Passeriformes > Philepittidae > Neodrepanis > Neodrepanis coruscans. The sequence continues at coordinate 31,114 of VYZS01033662.1, forward strand.
GTGCTATAGCACCAGAAAACTTGTTCTAACAAGCAGAGATGCATGAGCTAATCCCCGTGAGCAATTTATTCAGTGACTTCAACCCCTGTTCTGTTAATTAATTCAAAGGGACATTTTTATTTCTATGAATTTATTCTTTAGAATTATTAATAAATTAATTATATGACCATGCTCGGTTTCCAGATTGCTCACAAACTATTTGCCATCCCACCAAGATTTTACCTTCATAAATCAGCTTACTTACTCCACTAATCCACATTTTTCTCAGTCTACAAACCCACAGCATTTTCAAGGTGGTTACTGCATTAAAGCTTATGGAAATTAGTATCATGACATTTTTATCTTTCTCGGCTGAACATTTCAGAAATCAAGAACTTGTTCACATGAATAACTGCAGAAAACATTCATCAGACTCTGAATGCAAACTAGAGAGGGAAATTCTTAACCCATTTTTACTTTCAAAAAGATAAAATTAAACTTATTTTGATAAACTAATTCATAAATCTTTTGAGATGGTATGTAAATATGCTAAATACTGCATAATAATTAATTATCCAGGATATAGAGAAGAGAGGATTACATTAACTTGCACAATGGCCAGTTTCTCCCTTTTACAGTGTATGCAAACAGAACACAGTTTAAAAGTAAATTTTTCTTTTTTTTTTTTTTTTTTTTTGCCAGCACAGAACTCTATTTTACAATCATGAAATCTGTATTTAACAAAACCTGCTGGATGAGACTTCCCTTGCCTACACAGTATTTTGGTAAAACTTGCCAAGCACAGCATGAATACAATTTTTGGTCAGTAGTCCACACTGCTAAATGGCAGGTGTGCTACCAACATTACTTGAGTTAGTAGCAAAAACTCAAGTAAAGTACAACTAAACTGCAAACATACTGCTCATTTCTGATGCGTCAAATTTGTCACATTTTAAAATAAACTTTGAGAAGGAAAGGCTACTATGAAAATGACACAAAAGGCATTTCTACAGACCCTGCTTCTCTTTTTTGTGTACTAAGAATATAGAAACGGCTTCAGGAAGATTGCATTGAATGTCAGGTATTTGATGTGTGGAGTAAAAAGGCCTTTAATATTACAAAAGTAGTCTCCTTAATCCACACTTCAAATACCTATTTTATAGGCATTTGGCATTATATTTAAACAAAGCAAGTGCAGTGCCTGCAGCTGCAAATTGCAGGGAACAAATGCAAATCACAAGAGTTCACACTGCAGGCTCTGAAATGTCATCAAAGCCTCCAAGTACTTTTAAAGAATAAGGTACAAAATGCCACCAAGACCTCACAAGCTACCCTGCATGAATCCATTGCTTTTTACCTGACATAGCAATGAAGGTAAGAATTTCAATCTTTTTCAGAGCCCCTATAAAAATGCAAATGACATGGAGTAAACACATACACAACCAACAAAAAAAAAAAACCAAACTCAAAACCAAAAAAACAGTTGTTGTATTTATTTTTAATAAAACTTGAGTCTTTTTTTAAGAGTTAAAAACTTTAAAATTGCACCTGTGCAACACTGCTAAAGGTGGATAAATAAACAAAGTTGTCTGAGACTGTTCGATACTGTTGCCAGGAACCTGAAATGATACAAATCACCACATAAACATCACCAGGTGCTATTTCTCAACCGCTACAACTTTCTATCTTCATTTCAACCTACCATCAAGTAAAAAGTTATCCCCACTTTGTAGATACGCAAAAAAAGTGCAGAAAGAGGTTACATAATAATTCTAATGCCTTAATTTTAATCTAGTGATATACAGAGGGATTATACATATTCTCTCACACCATTTTAGCTACCAATAATCTTACAAACTGCAATATGGCCCATGAGTGAAGCCACAATTTTTTTTTAACCCATCCGTTTTCTGGTAGTACAAAAGTATGAATAGTAGGAATATTGAAAGCTGAATCACTTTAACAGATGTAAATTAGGTACTGAGAGAGATTTAAATTCAAAGCTTGGCATGGAATGAATTCACAGTTGCAGAGACCAGCCTTTTCCTTCTGATGGAGCAGAAGGACACCCATGCATTTGGTCCGAAAGCACCCAAGACAATTACTTCCAGGCAGCCTGAATCTATCAGTCGGAAGGCATCCCACTACAACCATCTACTCCACAGGGCCAGCTCACAAATAGGAAGAGAACTGGCAGACCTCTCTACTGACTAGGCAGCTGTGCCTGAGGCTGGGGCAGGGAGCAGCTCTGACCACGTTCATTACCCCAGCCATTTCTGCCTATAGATCTTCTCCATCAGCTGTCCTTGCACTTCCAGATACACATGATTAACACTCATAGTGCTAGGCCATCCTCCTCCATTTCAGCTCAGTCCCTGCAGTCCTGGTGGCTGATGTCATGCCTTGCAGCCCACAGCAGAGCCTTCTGTGTGGCAGAGCCTTCCCAGGACCCCCTCAGCCCATGCCCACAGCGTGCTCAGGGGCCTCACATGGCTCCTGAGGGCCTTGTTCTCGCCATTCTTCCTATCCCAACTCATGCTAAAGATCTTTCTGCTGCTTTTCGAAACACTTTTTCTTCTCTCATCACTTTCTCCATCAAAAAAAAAACCCACCTTAAATCATCCTAATCATGAGGCACCCATGACCCTTCATACACCTCAAAAAGCTTCACACTGGAGTACCCTCTGTATGATGAGAAAAGTACTGTTGTCAATTTTCAAAGGGTGAGAAAGAAAACAAACAAACACCCCCTCCCCCCCCATCTCACAAACCTGCAATAGGAGCCTGAGATCTTCCTAGTTCACGAGACTCCTGTATTTTTCACCAAAAAGTATCAAAAGAAGTATCAGGCGCCTTTCCAGCTCTCTGAGACTACTAAAACCAAGCAAGTGGGTTACTGCTTACATCAAAGAGCATGCAAGGTTGCTGTTGGTGAGCTGTACTCAATTTTCTTATTCATAGCAGACCTTACAGTAAGAGTAAAGGTGTTCAACTCAAGCCAGGTCCAAAACACACAGCCAGCAGAGCCAAACTAGAGATTGCAATTTGCACTTCCTCAGATGAGCCCTCATCTATATCATAAGTGACTGCCTATTTAAGTGTGTAACAGGAATCCAGCAAGATACACAGGGCACTTATTCCGCAGAAAAACATCTCTTAATTTTCAGCAGGGCTGGTTATGGACAGCAAATGAAGGAGTGGGGAAAAGGCACCATGCAACTCCACAGCCCTTCTCTCATATGTAATTCTATTACTCATCCCCTGCAGACACTCTCACCATTTACGTTGCCATTGTTATTTTTCAATGAGTTGTGGGTCTTCTGGGATTGTGAGGTAGACTGAGAACTGGAAAAGCAGCACATCCCAGAGGGTCCTAGTGAGTAGCACAGAATCTAGTTTGAGGCCTATCACTAGTGATATCCCCCAAGGTTCAATACTGGGCCTAGTGTTGTTTAACTTATTCATCAATGACTTGGATGAAGGCGCAGATCCCTCCTCAGCAAGTTCACTGATGAAACAAAGCTGGGAGGAGTGGCCGATTCCCCAGAGTGCTGTGCAGCCCTTCAGCAGCACCTTGACAGGCTGGAGAGATGGGCAGAGAGGAACCTTCTGAAATTCAAAAAAGGCAAATGCAGCATCCTGCATCTGAGGAGGAATAACCCCAGACACCAGCACAGGCTGACCTGCTGGAAAGCAACACTGTGGAGAAGGATTTGGGGATCCTGGTGGACAAGCTGTCCTTGAGCCAGCAGCGTGACCTTGTAGCTAAGAAGGCCAGTGGTATCCTGGGGTGCACTAGGAAAAGTACTGCCAGCAGGTCAAGGGAGTTGATCCTGTCCCTCTACTCAAGCCTGGTGAGGCCTCATCTGGAGTGCCAATTGAAGATCCAATTCTGGGCTCATCAGGACAAGAGAAACATGGAGCTCCTAGAGCGGGTCCAGCAGAGGGCTAAGATTAAGGGACTGGAGCATCTCCCTGATAGCAAAGGCTGAGGGAACTTGGCCAGTTCAGCCTTGAGATGATTGAGAGGGGATCTCATGCATATCTAGAGGTATCTGAAGTGAGAGAGTCAAGAAGACGGGTCCAGGCTCTTCCTGGTGGTGCTGAGCAGTAAGACAAAAGGCAAGAGGCAGAAACTGATGAACAGAAAATTCCACCTGAGCGTGAGGAAGAAACTTCTTTACTGTGCGAGTGCCTCTGAACAGGTTGCCCAGAGAGGTTGCGTATTCTTCTTCACCAGAGATATTCAAGAACCGTCTTGACACAATCCTGTGCAATGTGCTCTGGGATGACCCTGCTTGAGCAGGGAGGTTGTCCCAGATGTCCCACTGTGGTCCCTTCCAACCTGACCTGTTCTGTGATTCTGTAAAGCATTTAGTACCATTTAAAAACTTCCACTGATGCAGCACATTAATTCTCTGCATGATGCACATTCATTAAAGATGCTCCTCTCACTAAAAATATCCTTGTCATAAGGTATGCTTGTTATTCAATTGGGCATGCCTGGGAGCTGAGCATATAGCATGTGCATGGGAAAGAGACGGGACCCAGCCCTGGGAATGAGAAAAGGCTGACTAAGACAAGATCAACACTTTGAGCACACAGCAAAGCAGACCTGATTTTGTCAAGAGACACAACTCCCCTGCAATTCCCAGTGCTCCTGTTAATTCCACACTCAAGTCACCATCTTGAGCATGCAACTGGAGGCTGTCAATTTAAGCAAGAACAAACATGTACTGCATAGCACACACAAGCCTGAAACAATCACTAAGGGCAAATGCAATCGAGTTTACCAGTTGTCTTTGTGATGCTGCTGGCAGCCTGTATGCTTAAGACAGAAAGACTGCAACTACAGTTGGGAAGGAGAATATGGGACTGGGATGTTTGTACAAGGCCTTGCTTATGCCCCTGGAAAGCAAATCTTGTCCTGCTTTTCTGCTACATATACAGGTGCTTGGAACACAGCCTGGAAACCCAGGCTTTTGTCTTCAACTCTCTTTCAGGCCACCTTCAAAGCTTTTGTTTTACACAGCATTGCCTGGCACCCCTACTGTGACCAAGCTCTGGCCTCATTACAGCACCGTCTGTAAACGTGACCTAATTTTTATTCCTGAATATCAACTTCTTGGACCTCTGCCTCTCGAGAACGCATGTGCCGGGGCAGGACCTCATACAGATGCAGCTGGAAACCTACAAGACAGGCATTGCATAGAAGTGGCTCAAAAAAAAATATGGTAGTAAGTTGACCAGCATGTTGAATGCAGGTGCATGCAAGCATAAAGCTAAACATTTCTCGCAGTCATCAAGAAGCTCAATAACTGCCTGCAACACTGTATCACCACCAACCAGTTCTCTGGGGCATGGTATGAAACACCACAGACAGTAAGAGGACTGTGAAAACATTTTAGAGCACAGCCCAAGCCCCCTCAAATCTATTCTTGTGTTTCTTGCATGCAAAATCACTCCAGATCCCAACAAGAGGAAAAAACGCTGGACGAGGATGCCAGCCATAGCAAAACTGCGTGGAACCAAATCTGTAGCAGTATGAATTACCCAGAAAGTCAACCAGTATCAGCTACCTGTAGTTCTATTGTGAAAATTTTAACTATAACTGTAATTGCTTCCAACTCGAATTTTAACAGGCCCCGTAGTTAACTGTGGACGGCCACACGGAACACTTACTGCGTGGGCTTCTCAGAGCGCACCGTCTGAGAACTGAACGGAAGCAATTAAACCCCTCTGCACATTTAACAGAGGTGACTGGCCAAAAAAAAATTAAACAAAAAAGCTGACACGTTTGAGGCTTGTACAGCGCTCCCATCGTGTGACGGCGTTGGGCACAAGCTTCTTCCTCCCTCGGGTGGGCTCAGGACAGCGGCCGCCCGCAAAGCCAGCGCTGCTCACCCCACACACCTCCTGCAGGGGCCAGGGCCCCCATCTCCCTCACCACCGCCCGTGCTCGGCTTCTCACTGCACACCCCCCACACGTCTGCAAAGGGCCCTGCGGCACAGAAGGCTCACACCACGGCTCCTCCAGCCTCGCACACCCACACCTCTCTGCAGCTTCCTACGCACACGGTCCCTCCCGGGGCCGGCTCTGCCACCGCAGCTAGGCCTCCGAGAAGGGGCCCGCGACAGCTCGGGGTGACGAGGAGGAGGCAGAGCTGCTCCCTGCGTGGCCCTCCCGAGCCGCGGCCGGCCCGGTCTCGAACCCCTGGACCCCCGTCCGAGCCCCATCACACCCCCACCCGCCTGTTGCACGGCCGCACCGCCCCCACTGCGCATGCGCACCCGCAGCGCCGCCACCGCGGCCGGGGGTTGGGGAGCGCGGCCGGCCCGGGTAGACAGCGGAGCGGGGCGCGATGGCGAGCCTGACCCCCGCCGCCGCTTCTCCCGCCGCCGCCACCTCCCGCAGCAAGAAGCGCCCGGCGAGCCCGGGCACCGGCGGCGGCTCCGCCAAGAAAAAGAAAACGACGGCACCAGGCAGCTCGCAGGTAATGGTTGCCGCTGGGCGGCCAGTGCGCAGGCGCGCTGCAGAGCGTCCCTGCCCCGCCCCGCCCCCCCAGTGGGGACGGTCCACACTCCCGGCTCTCCGGGTACCGCGGGACATGCCGGGTCCTCGCTTCCCGCTGCTTCCTCCTCGTCCGTCCCGCCCGTGACCGCACTGCCTACCCTAGCCCTAGGGAAAGGCCGGCCGCCTTGTCCCTCGGGCTGGTGGGTCTCTTCCAGGCGTTAGGACGCCGAGTTTCGGGCCGCTTTCCGCATCCCCATGTGGCGCGGGGGTTGTGTCCCGTACGTGTGTGCAGCGGGACCGTGGCGGTGTCACCTCTCACGCCTTCCCCGGCCGGTTGTGTGGCTCAGAGGCAAGCCTTGAGCGGGATGCGGTGGAAGGTGCGCTTGGAACCACCGGGATGTGCGTGGTGACACGACTGTGCGGTGACACCCCCTGACCCCGCAGGGGTTCCCTGTACCCCGTGGTCGCCTACAGTCGCTGGGTTGTACCTGGGCTCTGTGCACACACCCGGCCCAGGGTGAGGCTGGTCCGAGGGAGCTGATGCGCGGCGGAGGAAGCACGAAGTGCTGGTCAGCACAATTCAGCAGCTGCCAGTCCCCCCCTCTCAGGGGGCCGCCTCTCAGTTGGGCTGTGTGGACGCAAGACTTAAATGGGCAATGAAGATGTAACCTCATAGCCCGAGTTTCAGGAAAAGGCCAGGGGAAGGAGAAGGGCTATTAGCGTGAGTTGCTCCTGAACTCCATCCCTCAGTCGCAGCTGGTGGTGCAGACCCTTCTGCATTGTGTGACACCACCACCCATCCCCAGTTGATGATCGTTTGCCACTTGATGATGAGGTAACATCTCATGCTCCTGAACTAAGTCTTGAGAGTCAGTGTGCCTGCGACATCTATATAGCCTTTAGATGCCGTATGTCTTGGGTTGCTCCTAGAAAGATTTTGGTAGCTGAAGTGGTCAAAAGAGGGTTGGAATAAAATGCCTGTCTTTTTTTCTTTCCCCTAAAAATTAATATTTCATGAACTATAACAGGAGCTGCAAAGTATGCCCTGCTGCCAGTTAGGTTTCTTATTTTCACATGAGCCATCAGATCAGGGGAATGCTTATGCATTTTTCAGCAGATCTTCTCTCCAGGCAAATAAAAGACATTGTGCACATGCCAGAGTACAGGCACAAAGCCTTCCTCATTTGAATGATGCTGCTGTAACACTTGTTCTCACCTCGTGGCAGTTCCATGATTTCTTTTCTGGTGGATTTATCCCTAAGAGAGGGAGTATGCACCACGGTACTTGATGTCACTAACAAACTGCACCACATCACGTCTGACAACTTCTTCAAGGTGTGGTGCAGATACCAGTCTGGATTTTCCTTCACGAATCAAACTGCTTTGTGCATGTGTACACATGTATGTGTATGCAGATATGAATCATATAATATTTATATGTGTATAGAATCACTTATATTTAAAAAGACTTCCCCAAACCCTCCAGCCTCTAAAACTGTTTTCTGAAGTTGATGCCAAACCAGAGCTTGTGGGCAGCTCCCACTATTGTGAGACTTTTCTTACTCAAATTGAGTTTCGATAGTATGTGATAAACAATTTTTGTAATTCTTTTCACAAGTGATTTCAGTGGAGAAGGAAGAAATTTCTCAACATCACATCTGAGTCAGCATACACATTCATTGACTTCAGCAGTGCAGATCAATCCAATAAGGAAAAGAAAAAAAAGAGTCTTAGAAAAAGTGTGACCTCAGGAATGGGACAAGAAACAGCTTGTTGATGTTCTAACAATCTCATTCCATGTTGCTGACTATCTCTGGAGTGAGGCAGCTCAAACAGAAAAGAAATGAGAGCTTTGCATTTTTTGAGTTAGAAACTTTGATCATTGACCACTTTCTTCTGCAGTACCTTATTTAGACTTAATCTCCAGAAGTCCTTAAAAGACCTTAGTTAATTGCTGAGTAATATACTTTTTCTGGATAAGGAAACCTGAGACAGAATGAAACAATAATTCTAGTCTAATGAGCTATTCAAAATGTAGCCAGTCAACAAGCACTTAATGGTCTATTTTATTTATAATTTACCCAGTCTTTAAGTGGCTCAGTCAATCAGGGACTAGGTCATCCATGAATTTTGAATACTTTTTCTGAATGTATTTTATATCAAATAGCTAGTTACTGTGGGATTTTTATTTCATTTTGATTTTTTAACTCCAAACAAGAAAGATTCGTCTGATAGCCTGACAGTTACACACTTGTCATACACACCACTTTCAGCACAGGTTTGGAGGTCACATTTGTTAATCCACCATTCACTCTCCTAATTAACCCCTTTGATATTTTTACAGCCTTTTACAGCCTATTTTCAGCCTTTTAGAAGCCAAATATATCATGCCATAGCTCAGCATTAAATGGTTTCTATTTTAAGTAAACTGACATTCTGGAAGGGATAGAGAAAGTGAATTATTTCCTAAGTAGCAAACTACAGATAAGAGAATCCCTACTGGGAAGTTTATAACTACTTGCAGGGGTCAACTTAGGATCTGGGGACTCCCCATCATATTAACTAGTAAATTCTGCTGAGAACCTTGTGCTGGCCTGTGCGAAAATACACTTCACGTTGTGCCAGCTGTGAACATACCCCACGCCTCTGATTCTGTCATTGTGAAATTAAACAAAAAAGGATTTTCCTAACTTCTCCGAATCACATACTTAGTTTCTCTTTTGTGTGCTCTATGTCACAAATAGCTATCACAGTGCTCACCCTGAAAGACACACTGCTCTGGTAAAACTGAGTTTTAAAAATATGTTTATTTTTTTACATAACAAATTTGCTTAAGCATAGCAGTGTAATCAGCTAGTTTGAGTTACTGTGTGTACTCTATGAGGAGGCACAATTATCACACAGCGTACAGATTTTTATAAACTCCAATTTGATTATGTTTCTCCAGCATGTGATTTGCAACTTTCTCTGGGATACACTTCAGGAATGTTTTTTTCATTACCAAAAAACATTTTTCGTCATTTGGTTAGAACATGGTGCTAATAATGCCAAGATTGTGGGTTTGGTCCCGATTTGGGCCATTCACTTGAAGAGTTGGACTCAATGATCCTTGTTGGTTCCTTCCAAGTTGTAACCATTCTGTGTGATTTGTGTGAGTTACTGACCCGAAGGTATTGAGTCATGTTTGCTTTGGAAGCACATGGTGCATAGCGCTTGTCTGTCATGTCTACAGAAGGAGGCACATGCTTTTTGGATACAATGCCTGTATTTACTAAACATAAAATTAAAAACTAGTTTACAGGAAAGCATGATTGCAAATTGATTACTTCATTTTCATTATCATTACACAATTATTCCTCCCGTGCTGTCGTGCCACTGAAAAATACCTCAGTCTTTGCTGCAGCAATGTTGAGGATTATTATGTATATTAAAGGTAACATTAATGTGTCAAAACCAGTGCTGTGTAGTGATTTACACAGCACCATTCAGTCAGATGTCCCTGCCCAGTGATTCCCGATAGCTGCTGTGATGATTCAGCTCCTTTGCTGGCTCTTGTGTGGACTTGTCTCCAGGTCTCACATCTTACTAATTACTACCACTTAACCTGGGATAGAATCTTTGACACTGATCTTAAAATGCCACTGATTCCTCCACCTTAATGTTCACACCATTATTTTTATGAATTCCAAGGCAGCAGGAAGCTTTTAAAAGAGTGTATTTTAGACCAGGATGTAATTACTGAAGCAAAATCCTTATCCATGACAACTAATAAGATTAAAGAACAAATTTCCAATAAGATAAGAGAATGATTTGGAAAAAAAAGTCTCTAATTTTGTCATAGAGAGAAAATATGCTAAATATTGTGGTAAATCTATATTTGCTTACATTATTTATGAAACAAGTCTTAACCTGATGAAGTATAGTAAACACTGTACTTTGAGAATGACGTCATGTTTTGTCTTACATTTTTAGTTGATGTAAACTGCTCTGTAAACTACAGGAATACACAAAGAATACTTTTTGCTTCCCTCCTCTCCATTGTTGTAGCAACAGCAGATCTTGCTACCATTTAGAAAATAAAGGCCAAACTTCTATAAGGGTATTTAAAAGTTAAATTATTGGCTGTATTGATTTTTTACAATTATGAATATTGGAGCAGTACTGCTGCTAAACTTCATTTTATATAACTAGCTCTCATATGTATTTTTAACACTTTCTGTATTGTCCTATGCTTAAAAACAAAAGCTGTATAACAATATTAGAAAATAAAATCAAAAAGTTTTAAAGTTACCTTTCTCTTAAATAAGCTCAGCTTATGCACGAAAATGAACACTTAGAACTCCGTTTTTATTTTAAATGTAACTGTATCATGATGTTTGTATATCTCAAAACTGAAGATCATTAGATTTCAAAGTTCTGATAGATAGCTGTAAGTTCAACAAGTGGACTTAAATATATACGTATTAACATGGTTACTGTTACATTCTCAGAGGCTGCCCACTAAAAGCAGAGAGTTTACCCTAGTACACAAATACCGTGGAAATAGACCCTAAACCATCAGTAAATTTAATCAGTTGTCCTGTTTCGCTATTTTACCAAGTCTATTGCTTTTAGTAGGAAACCATCACTCATCAATTTAAAAATAACTTTGTTTTAAAGAGTCCATTTGATCTGGCTGTAATTTCCTGAAAAATGAGGTTACAGTGAAGGAGTTTAACTACAGAATCTATGAGTATCACTACAACTACTGAGCTGAACTACTGCTCTCCATGTTCTGGGATAAGTACCTCCTCTACTGTGGTACAGCATAATAACTTTCTGATCTGAAATTAAAAATCACCTACTTTCGACTTCAGACCTTGTCTACTCCCATCAGTATAATGCTGAGCTTATTCTAATTATGATAACACTATTCCATATAAGACTTCCTATTACAGAAAAGAATGATTTTCCTTTGTAGTTGGAAATTTAGTGAGTGAATAGCATTTCTCACCAATCCACCTCCCCTGAAAGAGACAGGAAGAACCTGACACAGTGTGATAGCAGGGAGGTACAAGTACATGTGTATTTGCCAGTTTATTAAAAAAATATCATGTCATTATGCATTATCCATATTTTTTGTTTTAAAACGTCTCTCGGCCCTTAAGACTATGACAGTAACCAAAAATATATGAATTTAACCAATGAAGCAGTGCCAGTCTGAAGCTATTGTGTGCCTAGAGTGATATCTTTAAGAGATATAATGTGTTCCCTTGGGATGTTAAATCTAATTAAATTGCTTTAAATGACACTTTAATTGGATGAAGTGTAGATACCATGATATATTGCAGGTGATTGCTAGTTACTGGTAAGAACTCTTAAGGTGAGCTCTTCAAGTTCAGCCACTTGCACACTTATTCACAACCCTACCAAAGAGTCTTGACTCCTACAAAACTGTTGGGCGTTTTAAAACAAATTGCCATGTCTTGACAAGAGTTTTAGCATTTAACTTGGGATAGCTATCCCACACATAAGTAACATAGTCTGGCATCACACTGCATGTCACCAGACCACAGAGCACTGAAAACCACCCAAACCTGCTGTTCTCTGTAGGAAGCTCTCAGATGATCACTGCTTACATCTCCTAATCCTTTTAGACACTGCACCACAAAGATACTTTCTGCAATGAAGCCTCAAGTGAGTAGCTGAAGTACTCTTCCAAAAAGCTATCTTAATTTCAGGCAGTCCACTCATGAGAGCCAGGATTATCCTAAAGCACGAGTTTTTGTCACTTGCACATTTGAAGTCAAGTATGTTGACGATCGAGTATCTGTCCAGCCCATGATTGTGAAAAATGGTAATTAAAAGACAATTAGCAGATTTTCTAGGGAAATCTGACAAAATTTATGTGTATTTTAAATTTAGCTTGATTTTGAAAGGGAATTGCTTTTATAGAGCAGTCTAGGTTTAAATGGAAGCTGTCAAAACAGAACTAAGAATTGAATTTGTTTGACATTTATCACATTTTGAAGGCTTCGGTTGATCTGTAATCATGAAAGTATGTGAATTTCTAAACCAGACAATGCCAGTCTCAGAGAATTACCTACCCCTCAACAAAATGTGATTAGATTTTAGATTTAGAGTAAACACAGATATGTTATGTTGTAGAGAGGCAAAAACATATGTGTGTTAGCTTTTACTATGCTGGTGTCATTTTTTTTTTACCCTTCTCCCCTTATCTTAGTAGACAATTTTAATCTTTCTTTTAGAAAAAGGAGTCTTCCTATGATCACACCTAGTTTCAGGATTCATAATAAACATGCAAGAAACTTAGTAGAGTTAATAAAGATGGTTCACTGCTTCTATCATAAAGAGATAAAATAGGATGGGTTATTTTTTGAGAAGGAGCAATCTAAAGCACCTCATGCATGTACTTTAGCATGACATTTTTTCTGAGAGGTAGTAGTGCTAAAAAGTGATCTCAGAATCCAGTTAGTGCTTTAAAAGGTTTAACAAAAGAAAACTTGGAATAATTTAACTGTCTAGATATTGCAGATTTAAACAGTTGTCAGACTGTTTTTCGCATTTTTCTAAAGTGTAATACTTGAGATAGGTAATAACTTCAGTTTTTGC
>VYZS01033665.1:0-16568 GCA_013400695.1 Neodrepanis coruscans
AACAAAAAAACAACCAACAAACCACCACGACCTTTGTAGCAACTGAGTGAGGTCACTCCTGCTGTGGCAGACATGGCTTATCAGGAGGGAACATGCAGGGGGGATTTAAAAGGGTTTTTTGGATGGGTCTGGAAGAGTGAGAGTTTCTGGAGCTGACTTTTTCCGAGGCCGGTCTTTGGGAACTGTTAGGAAATCGGGAGCATCTGTGGACAGAGGAGTTGAGGGAGCACTAGATGGAGCACTGCGGGTTGAGGAAGGCATGGAAATGTTAGAGATAGATATCGCCGGGGGGAAAATCCCGATCTTCTTGTTGGTAGCTTCCTGAGTGGCCCGTTCGAACTCTCGGACTTCATCCATTGTCATGTCTTCAGCCAGAAGGAAGGAAAGACAAAGAATAATTAGACCTTAGAAGGATTTCAAATGATCACTTCATTAATTCAGTTAAACTACTTCCATCCAAATTCTAACTCGGGGAGTGATTACTTATCATGCATCTCATTAAGTGATTCTCCACATGAATGCCTCCCCATTGTAATGCACCGACTGGAGCACAATGAGCACAAAGTAAAGGAAACAAAGTTTTAAGGACATTAATCCTGCTTTTACCTGGGTCTGAGCTGAATAAAGATTGCTGCCTCTGTAATCGCTGGGAAAATCCAGCTATTGCACAGGCAAGTAAAGAACACCTTCGGATACACAGTCAGCAGGTAGAACTTTTCAAAACTTCAAACAAAATAGAACTGAAAGGGATTTTGAGGTTTTCACTCAGATGGGTAAAGGGTGTCATGGGTTTTTCATCTGTTGAAAACATCAAGGGATGGAAAATTCTCTCTCCNCTGCAGGCATGTGTAACCTTGGCTGCAAACCTTATGTAGAAGCAGCTTTATGTTGTATGACAACATCATATTAAATAAACAAAAGCATGCACGCTGCCAGCTGCCTTCCCTGCACTGACATTCCAGGGACCTTTCCAGCCCACAGTGCCAGTTATTAGGAGTGAGAACGAAGCTATTTTCAAATCTGAGAGAAGTGCTGGCAATAAACAGATGGTCTCAGAGGAACTGTATCTACTTGTGCTGGAGAGAGATCCGAACCTGATTTGCTGGTTTACATCTCATTTCACACCCGGGAACAGTGTGTGAGTGTTTCTGCACTCAAGGGGTCCCAAATCCCCCCGACATCTCAGGGAGCCTGTGGAATGATTCCAGTTGGGGAATTCTGTACAAAGTGAACCAAAAGCTGCCTTGGAAAAAGGAAAGGGGACAGGAAGGTCCTCAGGGCACTGGACATTTGAGTGAAATCTTGCTGAGGGAAGCACTCATTTTCAGTCCAGACATGAAATACTTGGTTGCCCCTTCAGTTGACTTTTGCTTTTTAAATTATACTTGCTGTAACTCCATTCTGCTCTGATATACAGTCAAGTAAAACAAATCCTTACTCTGAGCTAAGAAGGCTCAAATTCTCTCTCTCTTTTTTTTTTTTTTAATAAAAGTGAGTAATTAATGATTTTTTTTTCTGGTAAAACAAAGGATTTTATCAATCCCACAGAAGTTTTCCACTCCCCATGTTCCTGGCTTTTTGACTGAAACACTCTGAGCTCCCGCATTTTGTAACTATTCAAAGAATAGAAGTAAAACTCCTTTTTAACTCCCTCTTTATGCACCCAAATGAAATTTGAGCACCAGGTTTTCCTGAAAGACAGGGAGCTGCATAAGAGCCCAAGCCCACCCTTTCTTACATCAGTGGCAGGTTTATAGTGCACTTCACAGGGAAAGATTCTGTTCCTACTGAAGCAAAATCTCCCCAAAATTCCACTGACTGATCAGCAGCATCAGCTGGTTGTTCTTCTCTGGACTGTGCAGGTGCATTAGCTGAGGATGTTTTAAAAATTGACCTACTCTTGCTTTGGCATGGCTCTCTATTTCATCCACAGTAGATGAATGTTGGTTGCAAACTTTAATGTTGGTTTTTTCATGCATATTTTTCTCGTATTCTCGAACATCATCCATAGTCATATCTGTAAAAAGTTCAAAATTGTTGGCATTTTCCATTGATTCAGTGCAAACTTAGTTCTTTTTTTTTTTTTTAAGGAGAAGGTTCTAAGAACACAAAGTCTTTCAGCAGAAGCCAACAAAGGATTTTTAAAAAAGCAAGGAGCAACTAGCTTTATGAAAATTGCCTCATAAAGGTAGTTGTGTCAGCCAAGGAAGGTGGAAGGTTAAGTCAAAGGGAGTCAGAGAACAGGAAGGAGTGGAAATTGTTCAGGAGTGTCTGTGTAACACAAGGTAGGCAGGAAGCACTGAAGTGCAGGCCTTGGCAAAGGCCAAGATCTTCTAAAATGGCTTTAGAAGATCCCTTGAAATAAAGGATAGAGACAAAAGCATTATAAATATTTACTTACCTTCCCAGCACTTGCAAAAAGATTTTATGTTATCTTTATATTTGACATCTCATAAGCAGTGAATTAGTGTTAAGAGCCCACACCAGCTTAGACTGCAGAAACCAACACTTACACTGGCCAGTGAATTAATGAAAACAGTGTTGTAGCCTCAAGCAATTTAATGAATTCCAAGGATTAGAAATCCTACAAATGAGGCTGATCCCCCCAGCAGGATCATTTACCACTGGCTGGTGGTGTCCAACCAGCAGAGCCTGCAGTGCCAGCTGTGCAGTGCCAGGCAGTGATTACACATTTAACAGGATTTGTCACCAACCACAGTTCCAGTAAAAACATAAAAGAATCCACTAATTGACTTGTGACCTCACTCTTCTGTATTCCCATGCTTTCAATAAATGCACTTGGGAGTCAGGAGGCAGAACAGGGAGGGTGTCAGGATTTGGGGCTGTTCTTTACAAGGGTTTGGTAACTTCAGAGCCTCATAAAAACAGCCATCAACTTTCTACTCCTAACACTTAAAGAGCATTTTATTAGCACAGTCTGCTCACAAATGGGTGTCCCATTGGTCATGCACACTGTGATCTGCTCTCTAAGCTCCCATTTTTCTCAAGTTTATTATGTGCCACTGGGATTTGCAAATTCTTGTATCACACCATCCTAGTTCTGTGCCATGAGGCTCCTGCTGCATTTTATGAGGCAGCTTTCAAGGAAAGATGTAACTTCAGCCATTATATTGGTAGTACAAGGTCATAATTCATCAGTAAAGAGAAATGCAGTCTAAAATTCTGATCAAAAGGAACATGGGATACCACTAACACAAACTCTTCCAGTCTTTTACTGTTATGTGGAAAGAAAAACAAGCTCAGAAGCTGTGTCAGTAACATGCTGGGATGCAGTTTGCCAAGCAGAGAACATGCTCTTTATTAGTAAGTAAGACTGAGAAAATAGATTTTCTTAATAATAAAGCTAAACACAGTTTAGTAAATGTAATGACAAGACTTTCATACTTACAGTGCCAGTAACAGCAACCAGTGAGTAATATCCAAACATAACATGTTGTTTAATAATTGAGTTAGATTCAGTTTATCTACCATCATCTCCAGGTCTTTCTCAAACTTTTATTTTAAAATATGTTAATAGGCACTTCAAAAATTAATTTTTGATGCTATACACTGAGTCTTTTTTTTCCTATCTGTTTTAGTAAGCCCAGATTTGTTAGGTTTTGTACTTTGCCTGATAACTAAGCTCTAAAAGGACATTCCATTAGTTAGCAGAAGTCTCACCATGACAGTAAAAATCCACAAAGTAACTGTGTGTCACAATATTTCATTTGTGGAAAGAGTGTTTTTGACAGGGGGATTTCAGAGTTAGGAGGGGAAAATCTGTGGTGAAATGTTTTTGAGTTAAACTCTTCTGTTTGACTTCATGGCCACTCATTTGTCATCATTAGCAGTGACTCTGCTGAAGTGCAGCTGACACTTTGCTCCCCAGTAACATCCTCTATGTCTCACTGTATAGATATTTTGGGCAAAATTTAGGGCAAAGTTATGGGCTCTATTTTTACATGAAGTCAGGCTGCTTTATTTAAAGTTATCAGTTTCCCTGATTTTGTGCAGGGAAAAGAACTGGTCACTCTATTTCAGGTTAAAAAAATGCCCACATCAGTGTTTCTTGAAGCATAAGGAGGGTCTAAATAAATATTCTAAATATATCCCCAAATTCCTATAATATTTTACAGGAATGTCTCAGAACCTGCTCTACAAGTATCTGTGAGTATGGATATTTCTTAGAGAAAACACATGTACAAGGCACAAACCCTGTGAGTTTATTTTATACCATGCAAGTGACTGCTCTGGTATTCAGGTTACTCTGTCCTACTGGAAGTGCCCATTCCCACAGCTGGCTCATGGATTCCAACACTTTTTGCTTGCAGCTGCTGCTGAATCAGACCCAATAGGCTTCATGCTTATATCTTTTTTTTTTTTTCAGAAAAAACTCCATCTTTTCTTTGTTGCAATCCGTATCAATAATTTAAAATTTTCCTCAAAAGCTGGAATGGTGTTGGATCAGAGCCTTAGGAGCTGGCAGTGTGGAAATGACTGCAGGTTAATGCAGCCTTATTGATGCTTTATTGAAACCTCCTCTCCTTACAGACAATTCCAGGCAGGGCAGCTGCTCCCTGCCTGCAGTGCAGGGTGAGGGCACTGCTGCAGGTTCACTGAGCTGCTGGGATGTGAAGCATCCCTGGATGGTGCCTCCTGGTGCATAAATCCAGCTACTCCTGTCACAGAGAACCTGCTGCAAACGAGCTCTGTACATTGCCCAGAGAAGCTGTGGCTGCCCCATCCCTGGAAATGTTCCAGGTCAGGATACACAGAGCTTGGAGCAACCTGTTCTAGTGGAAGGTGTCCCTGCCCATGGCAAGGGGTGGGATGAGATGAGCTTTAAGGTCTCTTCCAACCCCAACCATTTCCTGGGATTCCACGTTCCACAGAAACTGAACACAGTTCCACCTCGTTCCTGAACAACTCACACAAGGATTGCTGACCCATGAGAGCAACTGGAAAGCTGCTGTTAAGTTTCCAAGGGGCTGGGTTGGGGCATACTCACCGTACCACTCATCCACCCAGGCAAAGGCCTGCCGGTGACCGATCAACAGGATGTCTCTGACCACCTGCAGACAAGGCAAGGGTTAAACACCTCAGCACCAACCAAACACCTCAGAGAAGTAACACACACTTGTCTTTCAATACCATTTAAAGTGAAAACCACTGTGCCAGCTTTGTGTCTAAAAGACATGCCTTGGAGGGTCAGATGTGCTGGCCCTGAAGGCTCCAGTCCATCCTCCCCCTTGGAAGTGGATCTGTTGCCAACTCTGGGTCACATTAACACACCTCTGACCAGCCTGGGAATCCACTGGGAATGTGTACAGAATCCATTCATCTTTGGGCAATTAGACCAGGATCTCTTCTTTTTCCCTAGTTTTTTAAACATCTTATCACTTGGCTGCTACCCATTAATTTTCTAGTAGACTGATTGGAAAACTTCCCCACTACCTGTTTTTAAGGAATTCTGCACCTCACTGCTACATGTGCAGTACTCAGGTATACTCATAAATACTTCAGCTCATATATTTGTCACAGCACTGAAAATGTTATTGATGGTTTTCCCAACCTTAGGCCTAAGAAGCTCCAGGCTTTATTAAGTTTTGTACCCAGAGATGAACTGTTTTTCTCTGTTCCAGATCTTCCAGACCTTGAGAAAGGTCTGAATGCAGACTCAGCTGAGCTCCCAGGCCTCTACAAAGCCATAGCCACATTCCTGTGTGTGCTCAAGTTCTGCTTATATGGAGGATAAGAAACAGCTCCTGTTTCACTGACCTTGTGTACAAATTGCTCTACTCTGGTTTGAAGTCCCCAGACCTCAAATTTCACAGTCACAAGTTTGTAGGAACACATAATTGGCTGATGGGTCTCTCTCCAGCCTTCTTTCAATTGGCCTCTCCCAGTCTTCTGTGACTTGAAATATTTGGGATCCTGCAAAACGAAGAAAACACAGAGAAATGCAGAAGGGGAAGCTGAAATTAAAACATGCTAATAAATATGTTGAAAAATGAACAGGGAATTGAGTTAAATAAGCACTAGGATATCCTACAATCCAACCCTGGCAGGGAATTGATGGCAGCATATTCTTGGAGATGTATTGACAATCATATCATCTAGGACATTTTCTGCTATAGGAAAATACATTATTGCAGGTCATTACAGGGCAGTGCACTCCAAGGATTATTTATGGCCTCTGGAAATAAAAAAGTGGCTTCTTCAGAGCCTGCTTATCCACTCTCCCTCAGTGTGAATTACTTGTATTTTCTACCCACTCTTGTCTTTCTGAAGTCGTGTCCAATTGGAGCTTTGACACCTCAACACTGACATGACCCTGACAAAGTCATTTTCAGTTTTAAGTGAACTTGGACAGCCACATGGGCAGGTAAGTAGGAAAGTCCTCCAGTTCCACCATCTCTGGCTGTAACTGGGTTATGGGCAAACACTGACTAATTCCAACTGTGTCTCCCTTTCATGAACTAGAAAGTCAAAGAAATTGGTGTTGAAATTACACCATAATTTAATAAAGCCATTAGCTCATCTTTAAAGTTTACTTTTATCTATAGATACAGTTTTATCTATCAAAATATTATTTTCCATATTGGTATAATTCCATTTCCCTTTATGTCCAATCTTGCTGATTATATCTTGTAAATAGAAATAATTTACAGTTAAGCATTGCTTTTCAGAACTTGATAATAATGTAATTTCAGAAAATTCAGAGTGGAGCTTCTAAAATCTGTCATCAAGAATAAGCACCAGTGCTCAGCTGTGTTCTCTCCCCAAAGCTGAGGTCTGGGAAGATTCTTTGTTGTAAATAAATATGTGCTTTAATGATGTGCTACACTGAAGACAATCAGGATCAAAACTAACAAAAAAATTGGTAATACTACTCTGATCTTCATTTTCTTCCATTCAGGGTGAGTCTGTGTGTCATTCAGCATTCCTGTTTCTTAATGTTTAGTTATCTCCTGACTTGGCTTCTGGTTTTATCCATAAACTGAAACTCTGCCATTAAAGCTTCTCTACAAACATCTAATGAGGTGATAGTCTTTCCCCT
Organism: Neodrepanis coruscans; assembly: GCA_013400695.1. Taxonomy (NCBI): domain Eukaryota; kingdom Metazoa; phylum Chordata; class Aves; order Passeriformes; family Philepittidae; genus Neodrepanis; species Neodrepanis coruscans. The sequence continues at coordinate 7,061 of VYZS01033665.1, forward strand.
CTGTGAAAGTCATTGCTTTTATTGCTGACACAGGCTTTGCTAAGTGGGGACTTTAAGCCTGCAGTATAATAAGGTTTCAATGTTAAATCACCATAAAAACAATTCAGTGTCATCGTATATCAGAACAACACCCCCTGTATAGCACAGCTCATGGTCACATGCTGTTATCAATCTCCTCACCCAACACAGCTTGACCTCAGATGGATCTACATATTTTCTGGTTGAAAGAGTTGTTTTATAATTGATCATTGCTTGAAGCAATCAATGTAATAATAATAACACTAATAAAAAGAAAAAAGGGAAGAACTAAGGCATAATATTCAGAAAGATGTAACATTCTAATAGATGGTTCTTTGAATAAAGAAATAATTAGAGAAAATATGATTTCTGAAAAACATTCTGGTGTAAAATAAGTATTTCTAAAAGGGAAAAATTGTTTCTTATCAGGCAGAGTCTGCTGTTTCTTACACACACACAAAGTGCTGGTGTGATGGAGCCATTGCCTTGATTCAGCATTTCAGAAACACAATGAAATAATCCTGAGTGTTGGAATTTATATCCCCTCAGAGATAACCAGACTATAATGGCATAACTTCAGTGCAGTCCAAAGGGATCTAATGTAATCAAACTGAGTCAGGATCAAGTATTGAGAATTTATATACAAAAATGACATCATGTATAGCTGGACCACTACTCAGTCACAAGTTTTATGAGTTGGGTCTGCTTTGGTTTGGTGAGTTTGACCCAGCAGACAAGGGCAGGAATCCCCGTGAACTCGGTGGCCCTAAAGTCACCCACTGACAGCAACTCATCCCTGACACCATTGCCAGCTGCAAATTCCCTTCACAGAGCCCAGAGACAGCACCTTAACCATGTCCCTTTCTCTTGAAGGACATGAGGATTAGTCACAAATTGGCTGGACAGCTCCAAGCAAAGAGCCAGGTGATGACGGACCCATTGGGCAACTGGTACCAAAGAGCTTTTAGGGAAATTCCTGCCTTTCTGAAAACATTAACACATTGATACTATAAAACTGGAGGAATGGAAGCCAGAACTCAGAGGAACAGATTTCCAGACTGTTGGATCAAAGATCAAGGTGTTTGTAATTTTTTATGGAGTGTTTGTTCAGGGAGTTGAGACTCAGAGGCTGCACATTAGAGCCAAGGAAAGGGACAAAAGGCATCAGGCAAAGTGAACCTGACAGTTCAGTCTCTGGGCCATTAATTTGAAGGGCATGACTGTTGGACAGTGCTTGACAGAGATGAGCTGTTACCACCAAAAGTAACATCACTGGGCTTTTTACCCAGATGCTAAAAAATCAGGTGTTTAAAAATATTGTGGACTATTTTAGAAAGACACAAATTCTGTCTCAGCAAATGCTTGTGCTATAGATCATACAAGGAAGTTTTTAGGGGAAGAATCTCTATATTTTGCATATATTTACACCCTTCCTAAGCCTCTGCTGTTGGCCACAGCCCTGGAGAACATGCCATGCCAGAGGGACCTTGGTGGGACCAGGATTGCTCATCTTCTGCTTTTCAGTGGCTGCTTGAAAGCCCCCTGAAATCAATGAGGACTTGGATATGAACAATCGCATGTTTCTAACTCATGGGATCAAATTGGCAGATTAAGGCTGACAGCCTGGAATCCTTTCTGCAATTCCTTCTAAAACAAAAAATGAAGCAGTGAAGTAGGGCTGATAATTTTCTATTAAAAATAAGTAGAAATGACACTGGTACTCAGCACTGCTTCTCTAGGCAGGACTCAAGGCACATGGGTTTGAAACACTTCTGTCTGTGATTAGAAACTGGGTAAGCTGAGCTTTGCCCTGACCCCACTTTTATGTTATTATTTAGATTATTAATTTGTGGCCTTATTTTTGCTTTTAGCCAGCCATACCTTCCTTCCTAGAGAAGCCATCACCCAAAGAATACTGAGTCTATTCAGTACTTTCCCCTTAATTTATCTACTGGCAAAATCCTCAATCTGTTTTAAATGTAATGGCATAGCTAAAATCTTTTTGTTTAAATAACCTTCTCGTCCTTTTATCAGGCACCATTTATTAGGAAAGCCCATCTGGCAAATCCTTTTGCTGGAGGAGCAAAACCTCCTCTGTATTTGCAATACATTATTGCCAGGTGCAGAGTGATTTAAAAATAGCACTTCTGCCAACAGAGCAGAAACATCACAACCCACGAGCTGGACTTACTTGAGAATAAAATGTAAAATTACAATGAAATAAAGGCCCCAATGTGCTGGATATGGTTTCAAGCACAGCACTCTCCCAGGGTTTCACACTCAGACTACAAGTCCTGGCTCAACGTGGTTATTGTTGGAGAGTCCATTGTTTAGCATTTAGCATTTATTTACTTATCTTTCCTCATGGGCTGCAGACATCACAGGCATTGGACTGGAACTGCAACCTCCTTTCCAGGAAGCAAACACCAAACAGCACTGAGTTGCTGCAATGCCTTTTCAAAATTAATTCTGAAATGTGACTTTGTACTTTAATCAAGAAATGCACTTGTTGTTCACAGAAAACCTCCCAGTCTGCAGGGGCCTGTTTGCCCTCAGCTTTGCCGTGGTACCAGACGTGGTGATTTGGAGATGCAGCTGGTAACACCTCCCCTGTCCATATGCTGGAGGCCTCTGTGGGACACCCTGTCAGCCTTGTCACCCACCCAAACCCACAGTCACTTGCTGCTCATGTGGTCATTCCAGCCTGGGCAAAGGTCCCCAAGCTGAAGGTGCTGCCAGAGATGGAAGTGCACTGTGCTCACCCTGTTCCACCACTGGAGGTACCCAGATGTCCCTAAAACTGACTTTTCCTTCCTTCCTTCCTTTCAATGCCTGGATTAATTTTTTCAGACACCTATTGCAATAACATGGTGCTTTTGAAGTGCAGTCAATTTTTTTCCCCCTTTAAGCTGAAGACCATTTTGTTTGATCTTGAATTTCAGAACCAATCTTTCATGGGTTTAATACCTGTGATCTGGCATTTTAGCATCAGCTGTAGTTGCTCGGTTTTGGATTTCAGCTTTTATAGCCAGGGCTCAGGAAAGATTTGTTGATGTAAAGATGTTACTACAGACATTTATGGAGAGCCATTTTTTAAGGGCTTTTTTTCAAATTTCCATTAAAATGTATTTTCTGGACGAGCCAGCAAAGTACTTTGGAATTGTAAATATTGGGACAGTTCCAAGGTGTTAAAATACAATAATCCAGCCAGGTTTATATAAACTCCTAAGTGAAGTGAGTAAGCAAAAGGAAATGTTTCTGGTTTTGCTCCGTCCTGCACTGAACTCCTGTGCTGACACTGTGCCCACACTCACTGGGGGGCTGAGGCAGCTGCATTATTTCAGCCATTCTGGGATTGACAGAAGTTTTGTTACTCCTCTGAGAGCACCTGAACAGTGGCAAACTGGACAGTGCAGCAGTGCTAAAGGAAAAAAGGCAGCAATGGAAGAAGAGAAGTGCAGCAGCTGCACAGAATCTCTCTGTTTGGAGGTGGCCTGGAAAGTTTATTCCATTTGTCCAGCTCTGCGTTGCTTTGTTATAAACAGGAAATGAAACAGTGTTAATTCTGAGAACTCAAATATGTTTGCACAGAACATTTTGCTCAGTGGCTCACATCTACACTAAATGTTTCATTTCATGAATGATTCACTGGAAGCCTCACTCCTCAGCATAGCTCAGTTTTATTCTGTTCTATAATTCAGATAAATATGTCTGGCTATATGGGGAATACATGGTGCCTGGTGATAAATACTCATCCCTGGTAAAGTCACAAGGCAATGACTTTACAACATATTACAACTGTTCTCACCTGCAGGCTGGTACATTCTCTGTATTTGATGCAATCTGTACATTCAGATTTGGAAATGTGGCTCCAAGCCTGTTGGCTTGGAGCCAGAGTCAAACTTTCTGCATTTGAACCTCACATGTAAACTTCTTAAAACTTGAAGGATTTTTAAGAACATGCTTGCAACTCCCCCTCTATTTAAGGTGTGGCTACTTCACAATGGAGTTTGTAGATGGTCATGAAGTTAAAATATGCTCTGGGATACTGGAATTGCTGCAGTTCTACCTCCTCCAACCTTCTACAAGGGCAGAAATTCCATCCACCTTCATGGAAGCCAGAACTGGACTCTAAGTGTTTGCAACAGCTCACAAAACTATCTTCTGATTCACTATTGACTCAGTGATTTCAGTCCCTCTGCACACACATGGACATATAAGCTCTCCATCCTTCAGGGAATTCCAATCACTTGGATGATTCTGTTCCAGATCCCTCAGTCTCATTGGCAGAGGTTCCCTTGAAAAGCTCCTCAATGAAACAACAGCTCTCCCTAAGCCTCCAGCTAACCAGATTCTCCACTTTCCAATTTCTGTTAATATTTAGAGGGAGAGAAAAGCAAATATGCACAAAGTTGAATTCAATTATTTCCCTTCAACTGTCAGGACATTTTCATGGAACACTTTTCCTCTCTCATCAGTCCCAGCACTGGTCAGAATGAGCTGTGCAATCCAAATGGAATATTCTACATTAGGAGGATGACTTACACATTTTGTGTTTTTTAGGTGTGAATCATTATGATGTAAATGATAATGGAATCTGTTTGGAAAATACACGTCAGGACAACAGAAAAGCTGGTTTTTAGATCAGAGGTGGCTGGAAGCAGAGAAGGGCTTCATCCCTCTGCCATCAAGCACCAACCCAGAGCAAGCAGTGGCAGTACTGTGTGAAGGGTTTAAATGCTTTAAGTCACTCTCTAATATACAGTAATACAGCTAAATAATGACATTTGCTGTTAAAACTGGAGTGTATTTTTAATCGAAGAGGGATGTTCTTTCACCAGGATGTAAAGAAATTTAAAGCTCATTTCTAGAAGCTGCCAAACACACTGAGCCTGACACAGAACTTGCTTTATTTTAAGCTTGTGAAAGAGCCACTGAAATGGAGAGATTACTGACATGCCTGAAGTTAAAATTGTTCTCACTGGTCTTCCTGGATGGGAGTCAGGACATTTGTCCTGTTGGATCTAATTGTTAAATCCTGAGGATTGCACTTTGCTTTTAATCTTTAAATTTAGTATCAGTTCAGATTACATGATCTAAAAGCAGCCAAATTGTTGTTATTAGTGCAACTCAAATACTTTTCCAAAGCTTACACTAACTGGGTTTGGTTATCTCTGAAGCTGCTATTTGGGAAACATGAACCCCTTCTCATTTACAAAGAATTATTTCTTCATGCTGTCTGAGTGGAAACAGCCAGAAATTACATTTACAAACATAAAAAATCTTTCTGTAGTGCCTAAATTATGTAAGAGGCCCCATCAGAAATGGGCATTTGGCTTCATCCTCATCATAGGACAGCACAAAAATGCCATAGTTTGTAAACTTTGGAAGAGACACTATTTTCAACTATTACCAGTTCACTCTCAATTACAGCATGTGCACAGTTAAATGCTGAAGGTGTTGTCACTGTTGTGTATGAATTCTGAAGCAGAATTTGGTAGTCAACAGACAAATCATCCATCAGTACAGAAAAAAAACAACAGATGCTGGGCTATTTTTGTTGTTCCAACCCATATAAAATTCCATTTCACTTGGAATTGCGTCTCCAGATTTGTCTTTGAAACAACAACACAAAGACTCTGAAACTCTTTTCTCCCTCAGGATGAGGCTGGTTTTCTATATGATGAGATTAATCCTATGGAAATTACATTTAATAGCTGTTTATCAAAAATGGGCAGGAAGGTTGCAAAAGTGGATCTTACCTTTGTGTTTACAATTTCTGGAAATGCACAGACTGAGAATGAAAAATCTCAGATGATTTCTTTAAAGCACAGTCAAAAGTTGATCCCTTCCATAACAGCTCATTCCTAAATGGAGCCAGAATCCGTGGGGCTCAGATAAGATGATGGGACCAATAAGCTGTTTGATGAGGTGTTATATAATTTTTGGTACTAAACAGATGGATTTCATTATCTAAGGAAACTAATAAAATTACTTTTCATTCTACTGTAGACCCAATTTTGGTTTATGACCTGTACATAACACTTGGAATAGGATCTATAAATGGAAGATAACAAGTACTTGACTTTTTTAGTCTGAAAATCGTGTCTCCTATAGTATAGAAATATATTCATTGGCAAGTCTTCACTTTCTATGCTAAAAATGATTATGTAGTCTCATTTTATATAGTTAAACAGCTGCCACACTCAGTGCCAGCTATGAATATAGACTTGGCTCCAGAGGCAAATCATATCTCCAAAATTAAATGCGAGCATAGATCCCATCATTCCTCTCGAGCTGCTTGTTGTGAGCCATCATTTTTCAACTCTGAGATTAAAACACTGAGACCTCATCTTCATTTGCATGGTGGCTGCTGATTTCAAACAGTGAGTTGCATTGACCCAGAAGGAACATGCTCTTCAGAGATGCTCCATCAAATATACATGGGAGCAATTTCCAAGGGAACTTTTGGAGAGTGGCTGTGCCTGCTGCCATTGATGCTTTTTGGCAGATCTGCTGCAGTCTGCAACGTGCTTCAGTCCCTCTTGGTCTTTTGTCATTGTCACCCTCCAGCAACTGTGCATCAGCCCCACTGGCACTGTAGCACATCTGCCCTTTGCTGGGCTGGGCCACTTTGCAGGACAGTTTGTTTCAAACTGCTCAGACCTGCAAACTCTTCATTGAGCTTCATAATTCAAAGAAAAGATCTTTTCTACTTTGGATTAATTCAGCTGAATATCAAAGGTCTGGTACAGGATGTTTTCTGATAGTGGTAGGACAGCATTTCAAAATATCATCTGCAAACAAGAGCTGCTTCTGCTCTGCTTGATAGCTTTTGGCATGCTACTGACCAGCAAGATTTCCTAGCAAAATAAAAATGCTTTTGATCCCTATCCAGGCTTTTCTGCAGCCTCTTACATTCCCTTCCTCAGCAGCTCACAACCAAGCTGTCTCTTACCTCGGATTCCTTGTAGTAGCGCTCGGGAATTTCGTCGCTGGCGATATCAATAAAGCAGACCTCCCGCTCCAGATCCTTGGCTTCCTTGTCAAAAATCTGCAAGAGGGAAAGGAATTCAAGGCTGTTACAGAACAACACCCTCACAAAGTCCACCTGGAACAGTGGACCACACAAACAGTTTCAATGACTTGCAACAGGCTTGTGCCTGAAGAGTTTTGTGTGACACACTCGAGTTCTTGCAGGGACGTGGTCACACTCTCCAGCCTCCTGCACCTCGTGTTCAGCACTTCCTGCTCCCACCTCTGTTCTTCCTTAGACTTTTTGGAATGGAGACTTTGGTAAAGTCATTGACTGAGATTGGTTTTAGTGTGTTCTCCAATCTTTACTCTAGAGCCCATCACTGTGTAAAAGCTGACTCTGGAGTCGGGTGTTTCTGACCTTTTCCCTCTAAGGACCAGAGCAATGTGCAGTGCTTGCTGTGAACACTCAGCCTAAAATGCTGTTATCCTGACAATCCAAATTTCATGGCAAGCTTCTCCCAACCACTTGTGTGCACACACAGAGCTTTTCAATCCTGCAGGACCTGGTTTGGAACCCCGAGCCTCGTGTTCTATGCAAGGCACACAGTGGGGATATTTTGAAAATGCAGGTCATTTGCAGCTGCAGCGCAGGATCCTTCTGGGCCTGTGTCCATAATTTAATTATTTAGGCATCTCAGTGACCCACGTGGTTTATGCTGCAATGTATTTCTGTTATGATTCTGAGACCTGGAAATAGCACTGAGTTAAAAGGCTACCATGAATTAGTGCCATGAAATTCAGGGAAGTTGTGCATCCACTGTCAGGATCAGTAACAAGCTCATGATGTGCTTTTTCCTTTGGGGCACAATGTTCTATAGCTGGCATTTCCAGGAAGCATAAATATTTTTGTTTTCCTGGTTTTTTTTCTCTCTTTAAATAAATGCAGTGAATGCTCCTGTTGATTTAATTTCATTTAATTTCAGCCGAGAGGAACAGTTAAAAATACAAAATGCCAGCAACTCTTCAGTAACAAGAATGCTACTTTATTATTTCTGAAAGCAATGAAGCTGCCCATTTAAAGCATTTGAAGTGAAAAATGCACTCCAGTGAACACACAAATCAGCTGGTAAAAGGAATGTTGCTCAGGAAATCATAACTCAAATACAGGAAAAGCTGAAGTTTGACTCTTGTATTGGTAGTGAATGAAATAGGCAACACTGAATGTTCATTGAGCTGGATGTGACATGTTCACACATCTGACACTGCAGAAGGACTGAGAAACTACAGCCTGGGTTTTTTTGTGTATCTGTTTTCCTCTTCCAATCCCTGTTTTGCAGAAAATTGTGCTGATTATTTGAACAAACTGGAGCTGGGAGGTCCTTCCCCTGTAGTGCTCTTTCTCTGACTTGGGTACATTGATGTAAATCACTGCTGTATTTATATATGTATATAATACAGGTTGCTCTTTATAATCTTCTTCACTTGCTTTTTCCCAAACAATTTCAGAAATACAGAGCAGCTCACAGTGAAATAAACTGAACTATTTCTGGCACAAGATGCTTTTCACCATAATCCCTATAAAATAATGGATATTGTTCTTAAATGGACATTACCAGGTCAACTGAGGCTCTGAATCTGTCCATGGTTTAGGTACAAGCCCCATAAATTTAAGCACATGCAAATCTCTGCACATTTGCAGGGACCTAAATGGGGATTATTACCCAGTATCTTATCTGAAGAAATGTGCCCTGCTCTGTCCCAGGCTTGATCCACATTTTTCACCTCATGAGGATAGTTGTAAACTCTTTTTCTCTCTTTCAAATGCTGTGATGGGAGTGGGGGTGACAGCTGCCTTTGCCAATCTGTCAGAACCAGGAGGAATTTTTCAACCATTTCAACGCTGCCTTATTTGCTGCCAAGGCTGTCTCTGACCATTTCCTATATTCCACAAGTTTGCTGAATGACACTCTCCCTTCCCTTTGCTGGCAGAACTTGTTGTCTAATCATTTATGCTTCTCTCCTTCTCAGATTGTCCTCACAAGATTTGCAGCTACAGATTTAATCTTCTCATTCTATCAGCAGTCGAAAATAAGAAGTCATTAAAGAACGAGACTGATTTCTTTCTTAGCTCCAACTCTCTTATTGCCTCTCACAGACACAGAATCTGTCTGGGATTGCTTAAAACCCTGTAGGGAGGATGGGTTTATTGTGGTTGTGATCAAAGAGACTAGAAAAATTTAAAAGTTTTAAAGGAAAAGATTAAAGGCCACAAAAAGAAGCATAAGGCTCCCAATCTGTGCAACTGTATTTGCAAATGTGCAGAAACTGAATGATGAGAACAATCTGTATCCTTAAGATGATGATGTAGAAAGGCAGAATATTAAATTTATATTGGAAAGAACTGGACAGACTCTACATTTGGAAGCCAAGTAATTAATTGAGATTGAAATACACAATCAAATGGAAAACAAAGAGCAACATTTAGGCTAAAGTGCCCTTTTTGCTGTGGGTT
>VYZS01033667.1:1466-29893 GCA_013400695.1 Neodrepanis coruscans
TACATCTGGAAATATGATCTTCAGTCCTAATTTAAGATAATATTCCTGACAGGAATATTACTCCTGGGGGGAGTAAATCAGAGTAAACTTGGGGGATATTGCAAAAAAAGTTTGAAACACTTTCAAATTCCTTTTCAGAGAGTGTATTTTCACATTTACAGGCACAAAACACAAGCTCTTCCCTTTTAGCAGGTTCATTATGTTCAGTAAATGTGTGGCAGCTGGCCCACAATGTGATTAATGATTTGATATTTATCTGTGTATTACAAAAACTGACAGCCTTGCATTTTGCTGAGACTGGACCAGATACAGCAGTCATATTCCCATTTGCTTTATTCCAGCAAGGAAGTAAAATTAATGAAATTAATGGTGGCAGACTATTCTTTTTCCCAAGAAGAGTTCGAAGGATCTGCTCAAGTGCTCGTGGCTTTGGAAGGGAAGCTTCCAGAAGCACCTTTGCCCTCACTGAAGCCATGAAATAGCAACTAGTCATGTAATAATTATTAGGACAATAAGAAAACCATTCAGTCTGGCAATACTTTATGATTACTGTGCTTAATGCCCTCCCCAATTATCTCTCCCTTTGTTAGTTTTTTTAACCCAGAAAAAACATGCACAAAGAAACAACGTTATAACATAAAAAGAAACATGTGCACACTCTGAATTTATTTTTAATTATGCTGATCATTTTCCTAGCCTTTAGTAGAAACCCTTGGCAGTACATCAAGTTCTGATTATTTATTTAGCAGCGTTACTGCTTTCCTTTTCTTAGGGAAATGTAATTTTTAAGAACAAAGGTAAAAATCCATGAAGAGAGAAGTGATTTAAAGTGAACCTGGGCTGACTTAAAGAAACACTATCTTTTGGAATGTTGTTCTCCTGTCTCTGATCTTTCTTCTCACTGATACCATATTTATATCTTTACTCCTCTGAGCCCTTAACATGCACCTCTGATTTTTTTTGGTGTCTCACCCACCTCACCTCAGGTTACTGCTGTGGTCACAGCAGGCACAGACTTTGCAGAATTTCTTTCAGCAGCACCCAAAGGCAAATGGTTACATATACTCAGCCTTGCACACTTTGATGGCTGTGCAACTTGCTGTTGTATGTGGGAAATGCAAAATAGGAAAGCCTTGAGCATATTTTGGCTTAAAGGAAAAATCTCAGCAGTAGGTTGCAGAGCTATCAGCTGAGAACATGTAGCCAGTGTAGGATTATCCCATTGACCCTCAGCATCTGCTTCACTGCTTAGAGTCTGGTACTTTCAGTTGTTTCTGGAAAAATGTCTTGTAAGGGACATGTTCTCTTCTTTATTGCTGCTGTGACCTCTCCCCTACCATCCTCCAGCTTCTCTGTTCTCAGCAGTTCCTCAGTCCTGACTGTTGCTGCATTCAGCACTTACTTGAAATCTTCACCTTCAAAGCCTCCAGAACAGCTTGTTTGCAGTTTGCAAGCTGACAGCACTGTATGGAATGGAAGGAGAGCTGGGTGATGCCTGCTCTGAGCATGAGTTTGTCATCCCCCAAGAGCAGTTTTTGGGTTGAGCTCAGAAAGGACTGGTAAGACCCAAGGCTCTGTTCTCTCCCAGCTCTGCCACATCCTTCCTGGTGAAAGAGCAGGATCCAGAGAACCAGCAGCAGGAGGGCTCCCTGAGTAGGTCCTGGTGGGTCCCACTCCATCACTCCAGTTGGAGAGAGTCCTTCTAAGTGATTCCCACAGCTGGGATGAGGTTGGATAGTGTCTGTCACTCCTGGCATATTCAGTGGTGCATCTTCTGCTTGGGTGAGCCTGGAGATCTGTGCTGGCATCAGGTGTGTTCCTGCTGCTTGGAAGCAAGGCTGTACTTGCTGAGAAATGAAAGTTGCACAAGTGTGGAACTGCTCTGTGTGGGGAAACATGGGTCATTATCCTCAGCTTATATCCAAACTTGTTTTGCATAATGTCCTGTCAGGTATGATTTGGCCAGTTGTATTTTTCAGAAAAGTGAGTTTTTCCTCCAAATTCAGGTCTCCTTAGCCCATGTAGGGTGATGGGATGCAAATGTCATGGTGTTATAGAAGGGAATATGTAATCCTTTCAATTTCCAGTGTTAAAAAATGGATCTCTACTCAGGCTAAGAAAAATATACTGGAAGTGTTCCCTTTAGTGTTTGTGTGATCACATTTTAGAATGCAAAAGGGATATTTTGGAATAAAAGCAAGTGGAGACTCTCACAACAGAAATTTCTAAATAATATATGCAAAAAAACATTTGAGGGAACATTGCTCATATTCTGTATTTTAGAAGAACAAGCTGTTGAGACTGTTAAAACATGTGCCAGCATTTTACACTCTGACTGGGAGTCTTTCTTAAGATTGCACAGTTTGGAGATTGAATATCCCTTTATCCTTGGCAGGAATCCTTCCAAAATGTCTGAGCCTTATTAACAAGGTAGTGTGGAGCAGTGTCATGTGGCAAGTGATGCATGTCATGATTTACTTAAGCACTTTTGAAGGTTAAGGATCTTGTAGCCCAAACCACTCAGCAATGACAACGACCAGGAGTCTCTCAGGAAGCAGAGTTTGTTAATCCTAGAATACTTTGTTAATCCAAATTCAAAATGCTCTGAGGGAAAAGAAGGACAACATTGGAACAGTTTCCTAAGTGAATGTAGTTCAGTGGATCCATATGGTGAGAGCCAAGTTTTCATAAGCAGATGCTTAGGGATGAGTACACGGAAATGTGTGCTGTTGTACCCTGATCCATCCTTGTTTGCATCCTGCAAGGAAAAAGAGCCACTACTTAACCCAGCCATTGGAATGGCACCAAAAAAGGTTTTGTATGAGTAAAGATGATCTGCCATAATCAAAGGGGAAACACAGGAAAAAGCTGAATTTTACAAAAAAAGACACGTTGTCACTTGCTGATGCCATTTGGATTTTCAGAGCTTTCCAGCACTGGCCAATTTCTTCTGTTGTTAACAGATATTTCCCATTGGTTCCAGTGGGAGCTGACAATTCTTACAGGTTCCCACAGAAGTTAATGTTAATACCTTGTGGAGTATTTGTGATTGCTCCTGCTCACGTATCAGACTGAAGCAGTAAACAGGAATTTTCAAATAGAAGGGGATTTGTTACAGTTTTCAGTAGAAAGTAAACACAGAGCAAAAGCAGACAATGCCATTTTGTGAAGCAAATCCCAGAACGTGTATTTTCCAGCATAAAACCTAAACACAGAACCACAGAGACAATAAAATGAGGATTAGAGAATTCTGCATTATATTACATGCCAGTCTACAGGAAGCATTTATATGTCCCCCATCAGCAAAGACTCTTGATGCAAATGAACTCACTGCATCCTTGAAAAGAAAGTGAATTCCCTTCAAGAAATCCAGGAAGGTCATCTCAGGAAGTCTGCTAGAAAGCAGGAAACTGCATCCATTTTCTTCACATCTAAAAGAAGCACTGAGCTGTTCTTCCATTGCTGTTATCTCTGCAAGAAATTTGTATCCATGTGACTGGAATCAAACCTGTTGCAGCAGATGAAGACACCCTGGCTGGATAGCCTTCCCTGAATCCAGCTGGACTTCTTTGCTTGTTTGGTCTGGTGTTTCTTTTTGTATGGTATTTTTAATAGTTCCTGAATTTGAGAAAAGATGAATTTTCCTCATTTAGGTTTATATTATGTCATTGTTGGAAACAGTTTAGTTAAATTTCTCACTAGATAATGCAGCATAACATCAGGAAATTTTACTGACCAACTCAGTGCAGTGGTTAGTATATTAAATATTGATTTGGGATGTAATAGTGCCATTAGTGACTGCAGGAGGTTTGTTTCATCTTGTACTAAACTGTATTGCATCTTGTGAGAAATTGTGATCTTGGTGTCCTGAGTCATCTCTGAATTCACATTGCTTGTAATGGGGTAACAAAGTCTCATAGAACTAAGCCTTTTTTAAATATTTTATTTCATGTATTTAATGCTGTCTGTAAGAAGTTTTTGAGCTAAAATCAGTTGGGTTATTTCTTCCCATTCATATTTGACTGAGGGCAGAATCCCAACCATGACATTGACTCTGCCGAAGTCATTTCCATTGTGTTCTTACACTTCTCCCATGCCTTTGAGTGTTCCTCCTCTCAGCCAAGGGTAAAAGATGCTGTTAACTCTAATTACTGTTAGACTATTTGTGTTTGTTCCTGAGGCCCCAAATGACTTGTCTTTTTCCATGTCCCTGTGCTGTCACAGCTGGACAGCTGGCTGGCAACTCCTCGGTGGAGATGTATCGGCAAGTGCTTCTGTCAGGCTGCCGCTGTGTGGAGCTGGACTGCTGGAAAGGAAGGACAGCAGAGGAGGAGCCAGTCATTACACATGGATTCACTATGACAACTGAGATATCCTTCAAGGTACAGCACTGCAGCACACTGGTGTAGCTGCCTTTAGCTGGGGCAGGTTCTTTTCGTGTAGGTCACAAATATGTCGCTCGATAGAAGCGTGAGGGTAAAAAGATGTTTTAAGAGGAGGTTTCAGGGCACGTTGCAGAACTGTTGGAAGAGTTTGTAGTCTTTGGATCTTGCAGCAGAAGAGGTCCCTGGTGATCATGGCAGTCAGAGGAAAAGGAATTATAAAGTGTGGTGGCAGTGCCATCTGAGGACTGGGCTCTGCCCAGGGCCGTGCTCCTGTGCACATCCCTGCAGGAAATCCCATAAGGAGAGACACAGGGCAGACCACAGCCAGGGCTGAAGGACCCATCCCTGTGGGGTTTACACAGTCTGATAGGTCTGTGGAGGTGTTGGGAGGAACGGCTGATCTGGGTTACAGCTCCATAGCACCAGCAGGGAGGAGACACAGGCCACAAGGATTAGAACATCAATAACCAATGTATCAGTTCACTCCTCTGTGCCTGGCGAGTGGGAGACAGAAGTGCTGAACTGAGGCAGGAAATAGCAGCTATCATGGAAATCTCTACAATTTGCCAGCCTTTAAACTTCTGTGAACTGCTCATGCCCAGATGGGCAGGTTCCATCCACAGGGTGCAGACACTCAGTGTTGTATTCACAATTAAAAAAAATTATTAACAGTGAGTGCAATGTTACCCTGATACTTGGGATCAGATCCAGAGCACTGGAGGTGGAAAAGGAAAATTAGTGTTTTTGGAGATTGTGAAGGGATGTTTGTGCCATTCATACCCTAAACATGCCATCTGTATTACTGAATCTCATCTCCCATTTCCTTTGTCTGTAATAGAAAGTAGACCCTATACCCTCAGCAATAACCGTGAATTGTTATCTTCTTCTTGTTCTTAAAGATGTTTTTTTGATCCAAGGTGTTAGAGGAGCACAATGGAGGTGTTTTCCTATAGATTGGTAGTCAGCACAGCTTAGAATGATATATCAGGATATCGTTTTTGAAGTGTGAAGAAATAATTCTTCTTCACCTGAGACACTAACTCACCATGGAAATACATTTCCAGACTTAGCTGTGTGCAGGAATATGTGGAAAAATGTTTATTACTGACTTTGATTGTGTTACAGGGATTAAGTGTGACTTGTGTACCAGCTACAGCTTAAAGCATGAGTTGTTGGGGAGGGTTTTTTGTCTTCTAGTGCCTTCTTTAAGGAAGAAAATAAAAGCAAACAATGCTGCCACACAGACAAAACACCAAATTTCACTTCCACCGGAAGGCTCCTTTGTTTTTTTCAATTTGTTTTCCCTAATTCTTTGCTGATTGAGTTAATCACAGAAAAAGGTAAAACAACCTTCTTGCACATTTGTTATTAACTTTCTAGTTACGTTTATGTGAATCCAATTATGTTTACAGGCATAGGGTGTGATTGCTGCAAGTCCTTTAATTAAGGAAGATAGCTCTCAACTGCTTTGCTCATGAGCAGGAATTTAAAGTAAAGTTAATCTGATTCCTGAAAGGAATCATTAGCAGGAACGGGGATTATCTATGGATATTTATGTGTTCAACCCCAGGCATTGTGTTTGCAGGAGAGATTGGAAGGTGTTTTAAACCTACTCAGGAATATTTCAGCTGTCACTTCAGGGCAGGTATTTTTTCCTCCCCTCAGAAAAACGTAAGAAGGTCTGGACTGCTGATTTCCTTTCAACCCTCCGAGTGTTCTGCTTGGCTGGGGAGGAGCAAAACGGCAGTGAAATAATGTGTCAGAAGTGTGTGAATCAATTCCAAGTGATCACTGGCTCTTGAATGCTGAATCATTTATCAGCTCACACTCTGGGCCTGGCCGTGGCACGCAGTGATTCAGTTCAGTCTGCACTGCCTCGGAGAGACTTCCTCAAGTGTGGAGGCAGGAGCAACCTACAATCCCCCATCCCTGCCTTCCCAGGGCTTTTGGTTCATTGGTTTTGCCTTTCCTTCATGACGCACAGAAATCCCTAAGGTTTGTCTCAGCTGCTGCCAGGGTGAGATCCCATAAGGATCAACCACATTTGTCATTCCATAACCAGGAATGTGTGTGTGTGCTTGTGTATACCTTGGAGACCTGCTTCAGGTGAGTCATTCTGCAACTAGAGGAAAGTGTGGAACCTGCTGTGTTCCTCTGACCATGGAGCATTTGCCTTTCTGTCTGAATGCAGTGCAGGACTGAATCACAGCATCCCTCTTCCTCCACTGAACCACTGCCTGAACTTTTCATCCCCAGATTTCATTAGTGTAATCCTCATCTTCCAGTTGTTTTCCTCACTCATGCAGGATTTCATCCCCTTTTGCAGTTGGGAAGTCAGGTGAAAATGAATATGCCAGAAGAATGTACCAGAAGCTCAGCTTTTGTTTTAGGAATTGGAGTTCTTGCTGCTGTGCTTCTCAATTAAGCCTTTTAAAGTACAGAGAATGAGCAGAAGGAATCCTCAGAGAAAGCTTGTTTTAAAATAAATAAATCTTTCAGGTTTTTGGTCATCCTTATGGGTTCTTATAAACACGAGGGTTTGTAGCTCTTATAAACTCCAGAGTTTGACAGCAATTCATATGGAAGGTCTTTGGTGTTTTGTACATTCTTTTGAAAAAAACATTTTGTGTTCCAAGAGGGAGTGCATTACTTTATTGTGCATCCCATTAAAATTAGTGTTATCAAGTCATTTTTATTTATATTACTGGATTTACATTTTACATTTTCCATCAGAACTGAAAGGAAACTTTACAGAAAACTCCGTTTCTGAGTCCTGTTTGATGATTAGTGCACAGCCAACTGTTTTAACTGAGTAATGTTTTCTCTTTTTTTTTTTTTTTTCTTTCTTTAGCCTTAAAGGGATTTCCATCATCAAAAAAAGAGGGAACTAAAATTTATGAGTCAGAGTAACTGAGGATTTTATAGATACGTGCTTGTGCTGATGTTTTGAAGATATGCCATTGTCAGAGCATGTTTATTATTATGCACAGCAGTAGATGAAAGGCATGGCTCCAGGCATGGAACAGCTCCACACACAGACCAAGTTTTACATTTAAACTATTGATTTTGGCAGACATAAGTAATATCTTGAGAAATGAGACTCCTTGAGACTCCTCAGACGATTTTTGGGGTTTGATTACAGTTCAGATTGAAAAATTCGGTTGCGGCAAAAGCTCGTCCAGAGCTTTCTGGGCTGTTTTAGAGTGGAAGGTCTGATCTCAGGGAATGATTTCAGACTTCCTTGGGTCTTTTGTGTCATCAAAGAGTAAAACACTGTTTCTTTAGAGACTTAAGTTTATAACTGTGTTTATTTGATTCTTTAGGAAGTAATAGAAGCTATTGCTGAATGTGCTTTTAAGACATCGCCCTTTCCAATCCTCCTTTCCTTTGAAAATCATGTGGATTCGTAAGTAATTACCCCATTTTCTTGTATGGTGTTTCCTTTATTTTTTAAGGTCTAGGCATGGAATTATGTGTGCACTTGTGACAGTTTTATTAGATGACGAACAACACCTCATACCCAAACCCAAAAGTTGTAACAGCTGTAACCAAGATGATCAGGATGATCTTAAAAACATTCCTGAATTAGAACCTTTTGTGTGAGAGAGTTTGAGTAATTGTGAGATGTCCTTTGTTAAATTTACAGTCTCAGCATGTGCTGCTGGAATGTAGCAATACTTCAAAGGCAACGAGGCAGGATTTCACCTGTTTGTGACCATGTTCTGTGCCCAAAGCATTGTCTGAGCACAGAGCTTGGTCTGTGTCCCATGTGTTAGAAGTAGAGGCCAGAACCATGGACTTCTAGGATTGCAAAATAGGTGGTGTGGATGGCCAGGAACTGTTCATTTTTGCCAGAAAATAACAGTATGCTCAAGTCCTTTTCCCTTTTTTGTTTTTTAGTTACAAAGAAAGGACAATTTTTCTGTGTAATAAAAGAACAAATAAATGAGAACACTTTGTCACAGTGATCTATTTTATTATTTTTAAGTTTGACATTAACTTGGGTTTTGAATGCAGAGACCACATGGCTCAAAGTGATCACTGACATATAACATGTGCCCTAACTTCAATTGCTTTTCCCCCCTTTTGTTTTTTTGCTGTGGAAACATTTTCAACACTTCTGGCCAGTTTCAACATTAAGGCCAGTTTGGACCTGGAAACTCTTTCTTATTTTTTTTTCTTTTTTTTTTTTTTTATTGTGAAATAAAAAGTAGTCTTGGGGGCAGCTATGAATGATTGAATACACATCAGAAAGTATGTTGGCAGTTTTGTTTCTTGAAGAGGAAAAGGGTGAGGGCTAACTGCTTTTCCATTGTTTTAGGAAGAACATTCTCGTCATAAGGGAAGGAACTGGTAGAAGAAGCTATGTAAGAATGTGTTTAAGAACAGATGTGACAATACTGATCAAAAATTATGTAGGTAGAATAATTTAAAATCTGAGAGCTCAGCTCCACTACCTGTTTACCTTACAGTATAATTTTACCTTTTGTGAGCACATCTGTGTTTGCTCTGCACACATTTAAAGGCCACATGGTTATGATTTGAACAGCTACCTCTGAAACCCTGCTAAGTTATTCCTGTCTTCCTCTGAAAGACCACACAGATACTGTGTTTAATTCTCTTCTCTGATCAGTCCCTTCACTCCTCCCTTTTTGGTGTACATTATATCCCTTTGGACTTGCTTGGCCTCACCTACTGCTGTAGATTTTTACTTTTCTTTGTGCTTCCAAATGCAACCTCTGGCCTTTAGAAAAGATCTCAGCCATCATTCTTCAATCAGTTGTATTTTGTATTCATTCCTCTGGATTTGTTAAAATATACATTTGGTGTGTTTTACTATAAGGCAGAGGAAAAGCCACATCTAAATTATTTTAACCAGAAGGGTTACATTTTTCTTCCCTTAAAGTCATTACAAGTTAAATCTTCAGCTATTCCAGGGTGATCTGTTCTATTTTAGGAAAGTAAAGAAGGAAAAGAAATTTATAAAATAAACTCCTGTCAGATGTAAGTTATGTACAAAAGTGGCTTTAAAACTATAAGATGA
Source organism: Neodrepanis coruscans (assembly GCA_013400695.1). Taxonomy (NCBI): domain Eukaryota; kingdom Metazoa; phylum Chordata; class Aves; order Passeriformes; family Philepittidae; genus Neodrepanis; species Neodrepanis coruscans. Next base: position 10,896 of record VYZS01033667.1, read on the forward strand.
AATGCTGTCAAAGTTAAGGATGGTGTGATCCTGTAGGAATGTGACAAAGAGGGAGCAGAATTACTGCTGCATTGCTCTGATCTTTACAATTTGCCCCATGGAAAGCACTGGACCTTTCTCTTCAGAAATCTCCAGTCATGGAGTAATGAATTATCCCTGCATGTGTTCTTTGATGTCCCTTTCCATGCCTTGCTCTGACAGGTTTTTAGCAAAGCACATTTGCAAAACCAGTACCAAGTATTTTCTCTTGCTGAGGCTTTATTGGTATTAATTATTTTCTGCTGCAATAAATCACCAGACTTAATGTAAATGTTTTCTGATTCTGCTTTGGCTGAAAATAATTTCTAGTTATTTTACCAACTACTACAATCATCCCTTCGTTTCTTTACTAGTTTCTAGAAAAATCTGCAATTAGCCATGCCACTCACAGAAACCTTTCCCTAATTTCATGGAATGCTTTTTTTGTCTCTCATTTACTTGGAATGTTGTTTTTCTCCTAGATCTTAAAGATGGACTTTGCCCTAAACAAAAAGTTCTGATGTTTTTATAGAACTGCTGTCCAAAAAGATCCTGTTTCATCAATCCCTACTTGTGGATGACCATTTGTTTCCTCTGATTTTCAAGTTTCAGGAGTCATTTTGCCTTCAGCTGTGAAATTCTGAACCCCTAGAAGTTTTGGCATTGGCTTGAACAAAAATAAGGCTTTAGCCTGTGTTCTGTATTCATGGCTTTTAACCAAACTGCAGGTTTTTACCTATCAGAGGTAAATAAGCTTTACATCACCACCAGAGATATGACAGTATGAATCTCCACAGGACATCAAACATTATTTTTCTTCCTTATGGTTTATCTTCATATTTTTAACAGTTTTTGTCCACCTAGGGGAAAAAAATCACTTATTGGCACATTGTGTAAATCATCTCATTTGCTTTCTTTTGATGCGTTTTCTAGAAGGGCTCCTCTCCCGTATCTCTATAGTACATGAGGAATTTTTATTTTCTTTCCTCTAACTCCACAATTAGTGTATTCTTTCTTGCCTGTTTGTGTACAATAAAAAGTTTAGAAAAAGAGGCAAGCACAAAACTTTTAGACCACACAAAATATTATGCATGCCATCCTTTATACTGAAGTCAAAACATGCACACTGGAAAAAAAAAGACAGTTCTAAGAAAAGATGTGGTTCTGTCAAAAAATAGAAAAGTGCCCTGAAAACGTTGAAAAGACCTCAAGAAGACCTTGACGTTTGAAATTGGGCTTGCAAGAAGATAAGCAATCTGCAAGTCTGAAAGCAGACACTCTATAATTAGAAGTGCACTGATGACATAGCAAAAAGGTTAAGTGATCCTTGAGCAGTATCCATACAAGATTGCTTCCAAGATTAAATTTAATTACAGTTCTTCATATTGCTGCTTTCTTGCTGGAATTGTTATTTCAAATATTAGCAGGATTTTTATCACTTCTTCATGCTCCCCTTTAAATTATTTCAGGCTCTTCTGGGAAGCATCTGTGTCTTGTGCAGAGGAAGTATCTCTGCAGAAGTGATAAAAATGTGGTTGTGCAGTGGTGCCAAAGAGCCTCTGTGATTGACCTTCATAACAGGCATAATACAAACACAGTAAAACAAAGCACAAGCAATACAGTCATGGTAATGAAAACATTTCTTAATCTGCTTCATAATTCCCTATCTACAGGTATCACGTTCCCACTTTGTCCCCCCTTGCCCTGGCACGTTTTGGAGGCACATATAATTAGTGTGTGTGCTAAATGTCCATGTCTGCACAGCAAAAAAACATGAAGCAGATGAAGTCAGCTCTTTTCAGACAATCAATTTTCATTACATTACAGGAACGCTGAGAACATTTCCAATAGCAGTAGATGTGGACCAAGAAATACCTGTTTTTTTGCATCCTAACACAATTGGAGTAACATGTGGATGTAGAAAAGTTGGGGGTTCATCTGTTGCTCTGTTTCATTGTTTTGTAAGAAGGGAAAATAAAAACTGATATTCCAACTTCTAAAATCCCATAATAGTGATTTGTAATCTACCATTACTAATGATCTCTCTCTTGCAGCAATACTTAGATAGATTTTTATATTAGAGAGAGAGAACACAAAAAACTACCACACATTTAAATGCTGGTATTCCTAAAGATTTTTTATTCCCTCTAGGAGCTTTTAAATGTTTCTGTACATACAGTTCAGTTCACAAAGACAAGTCATTTTGTAATGTCAAGATTTTCCTCCTTTGGCCTTATTTACTACCTCAAGGGTTTTTTATAGTATTAAAAGCCATTAGTTTTCCACATAATTTTCCTTTTTTCTGCCTCTGGGATGCAGTGACATTGGAATTTATGCACTGAACCAACATCATGTTGCATTACATTTTTCTCATCTGCAGAAATGAAAGTTCTTGCTGTGCTCTCTTTGAGGTAAACATGTAATTAAACACACAAGATCAGAAGAATTTGTTCCAGCTGTGGTGATAGCTGGAAACTTATTAGATTTAACTTTTGCCTTTTTTTTTGATTCCTATGTAAAGGTTATTTTTGGAGTTGGGCCCATTTAAAAATGATGATGTCCCATGTAATTCCTATGGTTTCAGTAAATGTCCTCAGCTGATTCAAGGAGATGTCCTTTGAGCTGTCTGGGTTCTGAGAGCATGGATCTCTTCAAAATACACATTGATGGAGGAGTCTGGAATTAATTCCACTGTAATGACCCCTGGAATCATAGCACACACCCAGTCTCTGGAGTGAGGTGCCTTTCCTTACCCTTGGTAGTTGGTGGTTGGAAATAGCCAACACAATGTCATAGCCTGCTCTCTTCTTCTTCCCATCTCCTCCTCCTCTGTGGGCTCTTAGTTCCACTGCCTTGTCTTCACCTTTATTTTCCATCCTCAGCTAAAAGAGGCTTTTAGCTTGTTTTTTGGCAGAACTGCCTGCATGCAAAAGACAGCACTGGTGGAACACTGTCAGGATTTAAGCTACGTGGGGCACTTGCTGTGAGGGATAATTTAAAACCTCCTCACAGCCCTTTTTGTCAATGACTGAGCTCGCAACTGGCTCACCCTGTGTGTGCTTCCAGGGGCATCCAGGGTGCTGATCCCAGGGAAATTCCATTTTCTGGTTCAAATGGCACCCAGCCCTTCTCTCAGCCCTGCTGTGGCCACGCTGACCCCAGCAGAGCCCAGTGCTCACTTGGTGACCAGTGACCACCCAGGCACAGCAATGGTTGAACTCTTGGTCTGCTAGAGAAAAATGAGCACTTTTTTTGTCTCCCTATATACCCAGCTCTATTTTGTCATGAAAAAGAGCTCCATGGTAACATAACAGCTTATACCATTCCTGTATCTTCCATGATATGCAGATGATAATTGACAGTAGCTGAGGAAGTTATATTAAGCAATGTAAACTTGTCCTTTCATAGCGTCTTCCCAGCAGAGTATCAGAAAAGGAAACTCTGCAAGATACCTGAGCTCAGATGTTGCAGGTTTTAAACAGGCACATAGAACAAAAATACACAGTGTCTAAAATTAGAAAGTGACTATAGCACTGAGCTGCATTTTAGGATGAATTGAGTAGTGTTTCTGAGCCATGTAACCCATCTTCAGTCCTAAAACTTCATCACTGAGATGCAGGAATTGTTTCATCCTTTGGGAAAATTGCTTACAAGTAGAGTTTACTGAGGTCCAGTTTACTTCTAGAGGATGGCATGAAAACTGCTCAAGTAATTTACTGTGCAAAAAATCAACACTATCTGATTTGTGATGAAATTAAAAGATCTTAAAAAATGGAGCTTGACCACATACCCAAACAAGCTAAAATTATCCTTGAGCAGCTCACCTCAAAGCTTCCTATTACATCCATATCTCTCCTAGAAGGCTCTTCTGGTGTGTTGGTCCCAGCTATGTGCATGTAACAGGCCTGCAGAATGTAACTATTTGCACATAAAATGTGGGTAACTGGTTTGGGTTTTATGCCTTAGGTCAAGTAAGACCAAAAGAGAACAAAATCCAAGTGGGGTTGTGGGGTGTTTTTGTGAGAAGAATGCCAGGCATGTGTGTGAAGTAGCAAGAGGGAGGAAATATTTAAACTTGGAATAAAAATGTTGCCTGAAAGAGGGAAATTCATATTATGGTTGCTTCACTATTGTTAATTTGATTAGTGCCTTTACTTCATGTGTTATGTTTTTGATAAACTCTTATCAGAGGAATCGAAATAATTGCATGATATATCTGGTCTGTCTGAAAAATCCACAGCAATTGGATCAAGAAATCATACCTAGTTTAGGGTTATTAAATGTTCCATTTCTGCTGCTTTCACTCTCCAGCATTTATATCTTTCTTTTCTTCTCCTCAGCCCTAAACAACAGGCAAAAATGGCAGAGTACTGCAGATTAATATTTGGGGATGCACTGCTTATGGATCCATTGGAAAAATACCCGGTAATGTGGCTTGGTATTTATCAGATCACAAATGTCAGTGTGAATTTTGATTCAAGCCCTGTCTCATTGTTCATATCCAGCCTTTCTGAGCAGAGTCTGAAGGAGGGTCTTAAGGAGCTGTTGGTGACTTAAGCATCATTTTTTATATGCAGAGATTGTCCTCATAACAGTGAATTGTAATCTAAATGCAATTGATTCTCATAGCTGCCATTTTATAATGTAGGCTTTCATATTTGAACTCCTTCTTATTTTGGTTGTTACTGTAGACATTTCATAAAGCATTTTTCTTCTTAAGTGCCCTCAGCAGCCCTGTTTCATTTAATGTTGACGTTTCCTCTTGTGCAAAATCCATTTCATTTTAACAGGGCTTAGAGAGGTTACAAAGCTGTCTTGTACCATGTGGGGCCTAAGAAATTGTCAGGAGCTTGTTTCTTTTACTTGAAATTTGTCTTCTCTTTTCTGCAAGCTTGAAGCTGGGGTTCCTCTTCCAAGCCCTATGGATTTAATGTACAAAATTCTGGTGAAGAATAAAAAGAAGTCACACAAGTCAGCAGATGGAAGTGCAAAAAAGAAGCTCTCAGAGCAAGCTTCCAACACATGCAGTGATACATCGAGTATGTTTGAACCTTCCTCCCCTGGAGCAGGTATGAGCTGAATGTACAGAACAAGATACAAATGCTTAATTACAGCTGTAACTCAGTCCATCTGCACTGCTCTGGCAAGGTGCAGGTACACCAGCCTTGCTCAGTAGGAAACAAGGCTAAGTGTCACTGATCCAGGAGTCTGCTCTGTGAGGGCTCACGGCTGAGGAATCCTCATGGAACAGCCCAGAGCTCAGTGATGTGTGCTAACATTTGTCTGCACTGCTTATTAAGTAGAGAGAGCTGCCAACTCCTCCACCCTTGGCTGCCTTTCCTGTGGGCCCCAGCCCAATATTAAATAGAAATGTTTTCTTTTTCCTGTTGCCTCCAGACTCTGCCTGCCATTTGGTGCCCTCTCAGACTGAACCCATTGCCCAGGAGAGCTGCAGTGGTTTTCTGCAGTGTTTCTAGTTTTAGGGTAACTGGTTAAGATTCCTGTTCCTCAGGCAGCAAGGCTCAGCCTGCTGTAGTCCTGGCATTAGTCACGTCACAGACCTTTATGCATAAAGTGCCACAAATGTTCTTCTGTTCCAGGGATGGAAACAGGCAGAAATAATACTGCAAAGATAACATTTGCTACCATCAGGAATCACAGGGGATGTAGCCCATGGAAGCACAGATTATTCCATTTATCCTGTTTGTTATTAGCAGAATTTTTAAAATCAGAAATGAAATATAAAGGTTGCTGTAATGCATATATTGTGGTAATTCCTGTGGGGTCTGCAGGGGATCATTGTGTGTGCTGGTGTACAAAAATTAGAGATGTTTTTTGTCCTGGAGAGCTTAAAATCAAACTAAAAATGACAAAGAGAATTGCAGAGAAAAAAATCAAATTTAGGGATTTACTCTTGACCGCAGGAGCAGATTAGCAGCTAGCAGGATAAACAACCAAATCTATATATCCTGATTCCCAGCCCACTGTCTGCTTCCTACACTGGAATTTCTTCTGCTATCAAGACTGAAGTTTTGGATTCTTAAAAGCAGATATTTATGCCCCAGCAGTTGAATACTTACAGAGCACACTGAAAGCTCTTCTGGAATATGAATTCATTACTATTTGCCATTTAAATTTTTTTTTGCATTGTTTATAGGGTTTTTTAAAACTCTGATTAATTGGGCTGAAAATTTTCATGCTGGCAGTTTGCCTCAAGCTGAACAAAAAAGAAAGAAATCCTGTTTCAGTTGTGCATAACATTGTTTATCCTGTTGCAAAGAAAGAGTTTTCAACTGTTGTTTTTAAGAAACTATGGAAAGGGGATGCTTTGGAGCAGGCCTTGGAATTCAAAGGAAGATTCATATTGGTGTCAGGGATAATTTAATATTAACATCTTTGGTTTCCTAACTCTACATTTTTGTTACCAGCACATGGTGAGAACCCGGTGGCAAAGCACAGTCTCCTGCTTTCTCAGGACCTGGTCTGCATAGAGGGCAACAGCTTTGTCTTTCAGGGGCCTCTCTGGGACTTTTCCTAGGAAAAGACCTGGACTGTGATTGTACATGTTGATGATGATGCAGTGCAGGGGGGTCAGTCCCACAAATAGGGTGTGTAATTTTACAGATTAACTGTGACTATTATATCTGTACTACCTCTGTAACAGCCCCTGGTTGTGAAGATGAACACTTAGAAATTAGAAAGTGCTGGAACTGACTATGCAAAATGGATGTGGTCACTTGGTTCCTCTGTGACTGCCAGAATATATTGCTTGTAATCCTTGTGTCAGCCCCTGTTTCTCCTTTAGGACTTGTGCCTCTTTTGGAGAATGCAGTTAGTCAATATTTTTTCTCTCTGTGTTATTCAATACTTGATCCCAGATATAGCATCCTCAGTGAATTTCTGTGGGGGTATCCAGGCTGTGTATGAGCTCTTGACAAACAGCAGTGAATTTATCTGAACAATACCTGTGGGAAGTGAAATAAAATTAAGCCAATTTTATCTAAGGACAGACAAATCTGACAAAACTTAAGAACAATTTAGGCATGACTGACAAGGAACACCCAGGATCTCATTTTTCAAGAATACTTTGAATTTCTAAGTATTCAGAGCACAGCTCCAGAGATTTCAGCTACAGCTTAGAGCTAGGAGAATGCAGTATTTCTGTAAATCCAGTTTTCTGTCCATGAATGTTTTTAAAAAAAGATTACCATTTTATAAGACCACTGTGGCAAGACTGTGTGAAGAGCAGGGTTTCGCATGGCAGTGCTCAACAGTCACCACAACACCCTTCCTTTCCCTCTCTGGTTCCTGTGTGCATCCCAATATCAGCAACACTGGTATTGCTGGAGCACTGCAAGTCTCGTGCTCCTCTGTACCAAACAGCAGCTTCCTTCTGGAATAATGCAACCAAAGACTCATTAAAGGAAACCGGATTCTTAACACTTCTTAACATGAAGTGTTCAAGTCCTCCAACCTTAATACAGTCTTTGCATTTAGCAAGCTGGACATATTATTCAAATAACTCTATTGGATTGTGTAGCTCCTGTCAGAGCTGCTGCTGATCCCCAGGAGAAAGTTGTGCTGATTTAGCCTTCTTGAGATTCTAAATGAGTGTTTTTCACAGCAGTGCCAAAAGTATGGAGATTCATACTTCAGCTGATAACAAGTGTTTTGCACTGCCTGAGGTCAGATTTAAACCCAAATAAACTGCTCTTTTGATATGTTTATAGGACGTACCATATAACAGGAAGCAGTTGGTGATACAGTAACACCAATTAAAGAAAGAATTCTGAAACAAGCCTTGTGGAATGCCTTGCAGGATGCCCTTGAAGCTGATGTCAAAAGTAACTTCAATAGGTTATATCTGTCAGTGGGGAAAAAAAACTTCCTTAAAGTACAGCAAAGCTGACAAAGCAGAAGAATAATTTCTGAGACACCACTTGTGAGATAGATGGTAATTGCAGTAAACAAGCATCTTAGACCTGGCTGGTTTTGCACAGTCAACAGAAATAAACAGGGAAGATTTTCAAAGAAGTTCTGGTACAGTGCAGAAGGAACAGTGGCAGTTCTGCAGGGACACACTTTTCACCAAGAGTAGGCCCACACTGAAAGGAGCTGAAACTTGCTAATTAAACACTCTTTAAATTTTCAAGCAGACTGTTAGCTTCTCACTGATAGGATGACATTTTTGTCAGAGTAGTGGGTGCTGCAAGGGAAGAATCATGGGAAGACAGAGAGAGAGGGTAGATTTGGCTCCATGATTCCATGATGTTTAAATAGAAACCTGGATAAAAGGACTTGGTGTATGTAAATGCATTAGTACATTGCTGCTGCTTGCAGCTGAGGCCATGGCCCATTGTTACAAAGCAAAATGATTTAGCAAACTGAATACAGTTTATTTTTTCTCTTCTTAAAGATCAGCAAGTGCTGATGTACAGTGGAAAAATCCCCCAAAGGTGATTCCCCTCACTGAGGTGCTGGTGGCTGCCTGGAGGTTACAGAGCTGACAACCTGCACCAGCTGCACCATATTCATAATCCATGCTGGCTGTTATTTTGAAGAGGTCAGAGAAAACAGATTACCAGATTCCTCTGAATTTCAGGCCATGTCTAACCTTTTGTTTTATTAGGCTCTCAGTACCTGTCACACTGCTGAGGAATGGTGAGAATGGATTGTGTTTAGCACACTGCTCCCTCCACCCTTGGTAAACAGGGATTTAGCTTGTCATCCCCAGCTCTCCTGATCATCCTTCATTCAGTATCACTGTGTAGAACCTCTCTGCCCCTCAGCTGGGCTTCAGCCTCCTTTGTCCACTTGCTAAGTTGCCCAAGGAGCACTTTATGCCTTCCCCACACTGCCCCACTCAGTAGGGACACTTAAAACTGCCCTGTTGCTCCACTGAGGAGTTGCCTGTGCCCTTTTGCCTGCAAGTAGTTGACAGCATCCATGTTGTAATTTACCTGTTGTGTAGGGAGCAACATCCTTAAATTTCTTGACATTCTTCTGTCTGCCTCTGTCCATGGGCTGGCTTTTGTCTTGCCCTTGGAGCAGGGCTCTCTGTTTTCACTGGATTTGTGTGCCATGTAGCATGGAGAGGTCCTGTCCTGACCTGGGGTTGTAGCTCCATCCAAATGCAGGTAGTGATTATGCCATTACAGCTAATTGTCCCTTAAGCTCATCCATACATAGTGGACTTGACCTGTGCACAGTGTCTGTGCCCTCCTGGGAAGGGATGGCAGTGATGTTATGGAGCTGATGCCACCACCACTGCAGGATCAGTGAGGACAGAGGTGTCCCCAGCACAGACATCTCCTCAGCCTGGCCAAGGCTCGCTCTGGCTTTGTGTCCCTGCAGTGCAAAGGGAGACAGGGTTGGGTGTGAGCATAGGACTGTGCTTTTGGGTGAAAGGCAATGAAGATGTAGTCACACTTTCTAAAAGACTGATTTTTATTTTGTGTTTGCAATCCTGTCTTGCTGTCTGATGCAGAGCTTGAAGATGAGATCTGGTCTCCTTGGGAGTATTCCTGTTAAATATTTTTAAACAAATGACTGTTGTATACTTTCCTCCATGGACACTTTAGCAAGAACAGGCTATCACATACCTGGTACCTCAGCAGTGCAAGTGAAGTCTCCCCACATTCCCATTTTGTGGTCTGTGCAGAGTGTTATTTTGCCAGTCTGGTTAAATCCTTTGAAAGTTTCCCTTCCAGAGATTGTCACTGCAAATCCTGTGAGAGCTCGGCTGGCTCTTTGCATTGTGCTGAGGTTCCCAGAGCCATCCCTCGAGCCTGTTGAGCAATCATGTTATTTTCTTCAATGAAATGTTCAGGAAGAAATGTGTTGATGAATAAAAGGCTGACATTTCAACATCTGCATCTGGAAGGAAATGCAGCCTGGGTAGTCATCATTTGTTTGTGAAAGGCACACTCATGTTTTCTCCACGTTCAGAAGGGTCCCACTGGGTGTGATTCAAGGCCTGCTGGAACAAAGAGGAGTTTATTTACTCAGTGGGGCTAAATGGACAGGAGAAACTGAGACTGGATTGCCATTCTCTGGAGAGTTTGGGATTGCTGCACAGTAGTTAGATATTTGTGCTGCCACTGCTATTTTGTGGAATAAAATCTTTAGGGAGCATTGTCAGTCTTACAGGTGTGGACAGGTGACTGCAGTATAAGTTAAATCATCTTTTCCAGAGTCTTCCTGGGGTGCACAATGTACACTTTATGACAGCCAGGCCCACAGGAGGAGTTTCTAAGAAGAAAGATAAGCTTGATGTTCCTTAATGGTTTAATTTCTGGTGCAATCAAGTTAAAACATTTTGGAGACAAGGGGAGGCATTCGTTAATTAACATTAAAGGATTTGTGACTATCTCCTAGGAATTTGAGGAGTGCACTAGAGTTGGGAGCAAGGCAATAGATGTGTTTTATCTGGTCCTGTTTACTCAGAGTACGTTGAAGTGACGAGCCTTGAGCATCTTGTTCACATTACTTGGCTCACACTGCCCTCTGCCGGCGCGGCTGAGCTCTGCCACCACAGCCCTAAAGAAGAGACGCCAGAGAGCTCTGGGAAGGCGATTGGAGTCAGCTCTTCCAGTGCCAGACCCTCCCAGCTGCGCTGCCTCAGTGCACGAGCTGAGACGTTCAGAACAGATGGATTTCGCTGACCAGCCCTTGATTGCACAGGACATGAGAGTCTCATCGGTTTTCATGCCTTTTTCTCAGCGCTGATTTCTAAAGCATCAAACAGCTGCAAAGGAAGGGTTCTGGTTTGGTTGGGCAATAAGAACTTAAATCTACACTAAGGACAGATGAATCGTGAATCCCTCGAGAGCAGTATGTTTGATTTGTGCTGTGACAGAAAGCACATGTTCAACATTGTCTCCTTCAAGCAGTGCTACTTGCACATCTTTCTTGAATTTGTCTCTGGTAATTACAACTGTTGCTTCAACCAGTAATTATCTTGTGCTTGAAACTTTTCAGGAGAAGCCGATATGGAGAGCGATGATGATGATGACTATGATGACGACTGTAAAAAGTCGTCGATGGATGAAGTAAGGGTGTAGATGTGTTCTGTGGGGATGGGTCGGTTCCAGCAGCTGCGGGTTGGCCAGTGTTCGCAGGAGTGGGGCTGCCATCCAGTGGAGAGAGGGAGGCAGAGCACCGGGAAGCATCACCAACTTTCCCGAGTTGGGTGTTAATGGGTTTGGAAGCACATCTTTGCTTTCTTTATTTGTACCTTCATTTTCTGAAGATTTAAGAACGAATAGCACCACAGCTGATCTGTTTTAGGTGCACTTAAAGTTGTTGGAATTAACACTTGACATCAAAATCTTGGAGCTGTATTTGTTATTTATCCAGCAGTGCTGAAGAATAAGCTCAGCACTATGCATGTGTAAAGGTAATGCAGTCTTTTGCCTAAAAGTCATATAAAAAGAATGAATACAGCAGCAATTTAATTTAAATATTTACAGTTTATAGCAAATTTTCTTCTTTACTATGGGACACTCCCTCTGTGAAGCTTTGCCTTCACTAAGCCAGGGTCAGTGAAAGATACCACAATTGATAGGAAGCTGGGCTTTGGTGTTTGTGGCCCCTGATGGACAGATCAAAGCTGCAGCCTTTTTCCCTTCTCTGCTCCAGGGCACTGCTGGAAGTGAGGCCATGGCCACAGAAGAGATGTCTAACCTGGTGAACTACATTCAGCCTGTGAAGTTTGAGTCATTTGAAGTATCAAAAAGTAAGTAAGCAAAGCATGAATAACATCTCATATTGGAAATTACCTGGCAAGTGTTTGGCAGAACATTCTGGAGAAATGCTGCTTGGCTTCCTCTCAGATAGATACAGGAACACAGAAAACGTTTCCTTGGTATCCATCCAAATAAATCCATTTTTATTTTGAAACCTCTTTAAATACCCAACTTCATTGACAATAAACATGCTGACATTTCAGAAATATTTTTGAAAATTTTGTCCTTCTATTGTCTTTGTGACTGAAGAGTAACTTTAGCAGTTTGAGAAAGGTGGTCAAAAATATTCCTACTTCCATGTTGCCCTGCTACTTCTGTAGAAGATTCAGGGTAGGCAGAGTCTGCCCTTTCCCATTTGCAAATTCACTCTTTCCTGCCTCTGTGTATTGTATAGAAAAGGCCATAATTTCATCCCCCACTGGCTTTTACAGAAGATGCCTTGCTAGGAATGCACTCAGTGGCATCCTCAGTAAACACTGCAGCATCTTTTCCTTTCTTGGAGCACAACCCCCTACTGTTTGCCTGCCCTTTTTCACTTTGTTTTGACAGGTTTTAATGTGCTTTTGGCACTTTTTAGTTAAAGAAGTGCACAGCATTTTAATTTCTTCTGGATTTGTGGTGGCCTTGGCAGAGGACAGGTAATTGTTGCCTCAGTCCGTGTCTCTATACAGCATTTTGCATTTACTCAGGATGAATAATAAACATGTAAGAAGTTACCAACTGTTCATTTGTGGGTCTTTATGCAGAAATACACACAGGCAGTCACAAAGTCATGCAGGGAGCTCTGCTTGTTCCTACAGTAGTGTCCCTTTGGATGTTCATAATCTCTAGCTCTAATGAGAATTACAAGAACACAGTCGGAAGGAGATATGCCTTCTGGAAAGGAAGCCATGTGAATCCTAGCAGGACAAGTTGATGCAGCTGGTATTAAATGTCTTACATAGTTTTTTTTCTGTGCCTTCCCAAATTTTGTGTTTTTTGGAGAGCTGCTGCTATGCAGATTTTTATCCTAAGTCTTGATGTGACCTTTACTTAATCATCCTGTTTCTGTGAACATATAATATTAAGGAATTAAATTTCTGGTGTTTGTGTCAGAAAAAATCATTGCATGGTAAATATGGCCAGTTATTAAAGCAGTAGCCTTAGGTGGTAAATGTTGCTGGCTGGTTAAAGCATGACATGTGGCTTCTGATCTTAGTCCTGGCCTGGGCTCACTGCTGGATCTTCATTAAATTCAGTGAAGATGAGCTGAATAAACAAGGAATTAGATTAGGATTGTTTTTCAGTTTGCTTCCTATCCAGTAGTTTCCCAAAGATTTTGTATTTGTTCATTTGACTGCAGTTCCCTGAGTGCAGAGATCCATAGTTATCTTTTATACAGTTTCATTGTTTCAGTGTTACAGCACTTTCCTAATTTAATATTTGCTAGCTCAGAATTAGTTTGGATTTGTGATCCTGCCCTCTTGGGTGATAACAGTACCTCACTGTTCTGTCATTCACAAGTTTTAAAAGTGCATTTTCTGGTCCTGCATCCAACTTGGTAGCAGAAATAATGAATAGCAGTGGATCCATACCAGTCCCCTGATTGCCCTCACTAGAAATGTTCCCTCTCTCTGACAGCAAGTAGCTGTAACTGTACTTTTCCACATTTTTCAGGCAGTTTTTCAATGAGTTATTTGTTCACTCTGTAGTGACGTCCTTCTGATAAGGTTTGTACAGTGTAATGTATCACAAGAGAGAAATGTCTCTCCTGCACAATCTTTTCTTCAAAGGGCAGGTTCCTTAATCCTTTCCAGGTACTACAAGTTTATAACTGTCCTTATGTTAATTAGGAGTTTGATTAAGACCTGGTCAGGTAGTAACCAAATCCTCTATCAGGCTGAGAGATACCAGTTTACTGTTACAAGAGATTCTAACACCTGTATTTTAAATAGAACAAAACCACTCTCCATTTGTGTTCTAATGCTATCCATCAGTAAGGGGAAGGCTGGAGAAAGAATAATCTGTGTCTTTATGAGGAACTGAGATTCAAGTGAGCTGGGTGGAACAGTCTGGAGAAAGAGGATATTGTGTGCTGGAAAGGAAGAGGGAGTGGTAGGACAGCAGCACCTAGGGAATTACAGGAATCTTTCACCATTAGGAGATAACAGCTATGAATAAAAGCAGGATGGTTGCTAATTAGAAATAGGGACCACATTAAGGTCTGAGCCTCAGCTCTCCAAGAGGGAGAGAATCACATTTGGAATGCCATGTTCATCCTCTGACTCTTCAGCGTACACTGAGAATGGTCTGTAGTTCACAGGCTGCCAGCACAGTTTCCTCTCACATTGGCCCAAACAATCCAGTTCTTCATTTCTTTGGATCCACTGCTTCCTTTTTGGCTTCCTGTAAGGAAAGTGCCCACCTGTTTCTGTCCTGCTTTTCTCTGCAAGACAAGTGCTTTTGTTCAGTTTTATCCCCCTCCTACAGCCTCACGGTTTGACTCCAAGGAGCTGGCCAGGCTTGGCCTCCTGGCCATCCCTGATTGCTGCAGCACAATTATTTCTAAAACTGGATGAGGCCAAGCCTTTCCTCTGTGCTGTTGTTTACTTTCAATAGAGTGGTGAGGCTGGAGAGTTCTTGCTTCAACACAGGCACCAAATCCCTCATTTTTAAAGAGATCAGTGCTGAGGTAATTAATGGATATGACCTTACAGTGCTGTGGCCCCTTCTAGGCAACCTGCACCAGTGATTGGGATGAAGTGGGAAGCTCTTGGTTTACAGGAATACTTTCCTTATATACAAAGCTGTAAATGAGAAAGTACTGCAGCTAGAAGGGCCTTGGCTTAGGCTCTCTGCTGCACATGGTGCCTAGGGGCATTGAAAGGCTGTGCCCACATCAGGCAAAGGTGAGGAACAAATGATACACAAATTAATTCTTAGTCCTACCGGCTTAGACCCTTAGCAGGAGCTTTTCACCACTGTCAGATCGGAAAGTTTGATCAAATTATGAAGGTCATAAAAGCTTCCTGTGAGTGGTGGGTAAGGTCTGGGGACCTGCTGGGACACAGGAGTGTCCCTTCAGGGTTGATTAGATGCAATGTTTCCGTGGCAGTTGGACAGCTGTGACCTTACCCTGACATGCCGGAGCTAACGAGAACCGCTGTAGGCACAGCTACGCACGGCTCAGCTTAATCCGACACGGACATCAGTTATTACAGCCTCAGATTGGCTCACAGCCCTTGCATCTGTCTGCAAAGACAAGCTACACATCCAGCAGGGCCCCACAAAAGGCTGCAACAACACCTCTGTCTCACAGATGGGAGCTTTGGGCTCTCCCTCTCAAATATGTGAGCACAGTGTTTTGCACACAGAGATCTCTAGGCGTGCCCTGACTGTTGCCTGCAGCTGATACAGCACCAGTGTGGGGCTGTACCAGTGTCCTTCACTTGGGCAGTGCTGGTGTGATTGCCCATGGAGCTCTGAGGGTGTGCAGGGTGAGGTTACTGCTGTCAGCAAATGATGCTGTGTGTAAATTCTTTGAGATCAAGGTGAACCTTGATGGGGTAAGGGAGCTGAGACTAATCCAGTTGTTCACAGCTCTTGTATCGCACAGGATTTCATGCTCTAACGTTTCCTTTCCCATCTAAACTTTCAGAACGCAACAAAAGCTTTGAAATGTCTTCCTTTGTGGAAACCAAAGGGCTTGAGCAACTTACGAAGTCTCCTGTGGAATTTGTGGAGTATCCTTGACTTTGAGAAAGCTGCTTTCTGAGTGTTTCTATATCTGAGATCTGTTACAGAGCTTTATTGAAATTTGGAGATAGGAGCTGGGGAAATAGGGAACCCAAATGAAATCTGTAGATTTGACTGTCTTTCTAAATGAATTAATTGCCCTGAGTTCTGATGAGCTAATTTAAAAATTGTCATGAGTCCTTGTGCTGTGGGCTAGGACTAGAGGGAATAGGCATAAACTACATATTGAAGACCTGATTCTTTGCATTGTGACTGTTAAATTTATCATGATGATGAGCAAATCATCAAAATGTGGCTGACTTAGATTTTTGCAAAGTCCCTTGAGAATGCTTGATTTCCCATCAAACCTCTACTTCTGAGAGCACTGAGCTGGTTTATTGCCACACAATTTAATGTTTTTTTTTTAATAACTTCTGAAGAATAGCTAAGGAACATTCTGGTTTGAGCTTTTGATGTTCCTCAATATCTCTCATCATGGCTGTGGTTTAGAATGAATGATCAAGATAAAATAGTGCCTCAGAGAAGATTAATGGGAAGCTACTTCCACAGATAAGCTGCAGCATGTTCTCATCTCAGAGACTTGTACACTCATCATTTCTGTCTGTATGTAGAGGCCAATTCTAAGGCTCATTCCAGAAAAGCACTTTTTAACTGAACAGCAGTCCCTACTTCAGAGGAAGATTCCCTATTTACAGCTATCTGGCCTCTATAAATGTAATTTCAGGAAAATCCAAAACTAGGAACCATAATGGTAAATGGAATTATATGATTGTGATCTTTTCAGTGGATATTCCTGTGCTATTTCCTTGCTTATTCCGAGTCCTCTGTACAGGAGCAAACAGCCCCTTAATTGCCCCATATTTATCTTATCTCCTACAAAACTGTGGACCTCTGGAAGCATTTTGGTTGCAGAAATCTAGTAAGGAACCCACTGCCATTCATGCAGGAACACCTGCATTTCCTGCTGCAGTTGCACCTCTCTGCAAAGTCATTTTTGTGTCGTGTACAATTTCTTAACTGCTCACCATTTAGATACAACAAAATGCAGCTGAGCCGAATTTACCCAAAGGGAACTCGAGTAGATTCTTCCAACTACATGCCACAGGTCTTTTGGAATGCTGGCTGCCAAATGGTTGCTCTTAACTTCCAAACTGTAGGTAAGTTGTGCTGTTCTCTGGATTTCATAAGCTGTAGTTCTTCACTTCTCTGATACAGTTTCTAATTCGTAAGTAGGGAAGGATTTATGCATCAAAAGATATCTAGTGATTGAATGATACTTGTAGAGCTGGCAATTTACATTTTTAACACAGGTTTGTACTGTTTCTGTTCCAGTAGTTTTTATGTTACTGCTTTTTAAAATGATCCTTTATCCAGAACTTTTTATTGATATTTCTGACATCTAGATTTGTCTATGCAAATAAACATGGGAATGTACGAGTACAATGGCAAAAGTGGGTACAGGTTAAAGCCAGAATTCATGAGAAGACCAGACAAGCACTTTGATCCATTTACTGAAGGTATAGTGGATGGAATAGTAGCCAACACCTTGTCTGTCAAGGTAGGTACAAAGCTCGCATGACAACGTCAAAGCATAGATGTATTTATATTTCTGTTGTGCAGTGGCCTAGCAAATGTCTATACTAAGTCAAGAAAGTAAAATATATTTAATTTTGTGGCATCTAATTTCTAGATTCTGCCTCACATATCATATTGTAGGATAAAGAAATGTATTTTTGTTGTATGTATTCTTTCCCATAGGAGTAATTAGAGAGTCACAGAATCGGGAAGGGAATGGATTTAAGAGTAGTTTGGTTGTGTTTTTAGTAACAAAAGGGCTGGATTTAAAACATGCTGTTGTGAAGTGGGAGGTTGGACTGGAATAGCAAGAACACTACACTGTTTAGTATAAATAAATTTTTCTAGTTCTCTGAAAGTTGTCCAGGAGAACTGTGGAACCATAAATGCCAACTGCAATTCATTGCCAGCTTGCTTTTCTTCATTCCTTTTTAAGGACCTCTGATGAAGTTCAAGTGCCAGGAACCTGCAAATTGAGAATTACTTGCATGAATATTTAGAGGGATAGATTGAGTTGGCTGTGACAGGATGACAAATTTATACTTGGTGTATCTCTAGCTATAAACCCATCAACTTTCTGACGGCCATTCCTTTAATGGCCTTGTGCATTAGAACGGTGTCTGTATTATAGAATCCACCTGCAAAATATCCTCCTGGTTTAATTGAGTCAAAACCAGTATTTCCTCTCAAGCAGAAGCAGAGCCGTGCTGGGAGGGATGTGAATAAAGGAATAATCTGATGACATGCACAGTAAAAAAAGAGGATGTGTGGGATGACCTTTTGTGGTGACCTGCCATCGTGGAAGCTTTCAGTTCCCTCCTGTGGATTTAGAGGCGCTTTCTTCTGCAATTATAGCAAATGGAGGTGAAAGTCATTCAGTAGCTGTGAGGAGATGCACAGTGTTTTTAGCAGGAATGAGCATCCAGGAGTCATGAGACAGCTGTCAGATGTCAGCTGCTTCAGCCTGCTCAGTGAAGGCTCTGCTGGTTCTAATGTCAGTGCTCATCCAAGATACAGCTGGGAATGGATTCAGGTTTGCTTTAGGCAAGCCCCAATTTGTTAAGGTGCAGCGACACTGCTGTGCCTCTTCAGCTTTCTGAGGTAATGGCAGACCTTTCTTTCACGTTTTAAAGCTGAGAGTTGTGCTGCCTGTTAAAAATAAGAACTAGGAAAGACCAGCTGTTTTGTAGTTTTGTTTTCATAGTGAAACTCCTCATCCTCTGAAGAATTGCTTAGAATACCAACTTTTTAAATTGTTTCCTCTCCCACAGCTAAAAGCATGTATAATTTCTCTGCTGCTTATATCACTTTTTTTTCCAGCATTTTTTGAACCTGTTATTGAGACTGGATAGGACTTAGGAGTTCTCAAAGATACAGTGTTGTGGAAATAGGCAGCCAGATCAAGGATGAGATCCAAATGAATGTTCCTGCTGAGGGAAGAGCAGCAGCATGATCTCAACCACATTATCACTCATAAGGGAATTAAGGACTGCAGGGTCACAGGAAACCAGGCCTCACAAGTTGTTTTTCTGTGTCTGCAATTAAACAGTGGTTTGGGCTTTTTCTTCTGTTTATTGTGGTCTTAGTTTTGCTTTGGTTTTGTTTTAAATGCATATTATCTGATCATTCATGAGAATTATCTGCCTACCCTTTAGCCCTTCATTTCCTGAATCACCAAAGTGGTTTCTAATGACCCTTCTTTCTTTGGGCTTTAGATAATTTCAGGTCAGTTTCTGTCTGATAAAAAAGTCGGTACCTATGTAGAAGTTGACATGTTTGGCCTGCCTGTGGATACCAGAAGAAAAGCTTTGAAGACCAAGACCTCTCAAGGCAATGCAGTTAATCCTGTCTGGGAAGAGGAAGCCATAGTGTTCAAGAAGGTTGGTATAACACTTCCCAAAAGTGCTTTGTGCTTTTTTTATC
>VYZS01033673.1:0-24786 GCA_013400695.1 Neodrepanis coruscans
ATCTCAGGCAGACCCAATACAATTTCATATTAATGATCCTTTTGGTGACCATGCCACTGCTTAATACATGGTAAATTCAGAAAAACAGAGTCTGCCATGTGTGTTACCTTGTTGGTTACAGCCAGCATGAAGCAGAGATGTTGTCTCCTGTGATGCTGTAGGCACCGTGTTACCATGGTGGTTATACAACACAATCATGTCTGTCTTATATCTCTTACAGACAGAGAACATAGAAAATTCTCAAATCCACATGAAAAAGCAGAAGCTCCAGGTAATTAAACACTTGAGATAAAATTCATAAAATTAAAAAGAGAAAAAAAATTCTGTGCAAAGAAGAAGCCTTGTGATCATTGACTTGATCGCAATGAAAAGAAATACTTGATTTGTCTTATATTTTGTCAAGTCTGTTTTATCTCACCTGTGGCAACTTTAAAAGGAACTTTAAGTACTGACAAACAAGGAAATGGAGGTCATAGAGTATCATATAGCTAGTGTATTCTGGTTTACCACTTTCTTAGATGATGGCAATCCTAATAGTGAATAAATATAGAGATTGGAGTATTTTTATTTAATAGGGTATTACAAATCTATCTTTGTCTTACACTTTTTCAATCTGGTGTCAAAAATAAAGTGTAAAGTATCTCATACTTCTTTCTGCAACATGGATGTAACCACTGAGTTTGGTGAAATCCTTCCAGTTCTGAACAGGATAAGAAAGAGCAAAATCATATATGGCTATGTATTTATTGGTACTTTGCTCTTAAGTGGGAATAAATGTTGTAGTCTTTCATAAGTAAAGGTTTCAAAATCACTAGAATTGTGACCTCAACACTGCAGGTTGGTGTGTCAATTACCAGTAATTTCATACAGATCTGAAACTTAGCAGTAGTATTTACTGTATTAATTTGCATATTTGATGTATGATTTCAAATTTCAGTCTGATGTTAATCTGCAGTAACTAAAAAGTTGGGGGAGTTATTTAATATACTTCAGAGCACTGCACATTTTTATTCATAAACAAAGTAACTATCCTACTTTTCTATTTAATTGTTGTGGTTTAAGCTGAATTTCTATTTGATCTATTTCTGTAGTAATTTTTGCTTTTTATTACATAGTGTCATGGTTTTACCACAAATTTAGCAATTTTGGACAAGAGATTCCGAGAGAAGCCACAGACACACCCCAAAATGAAGAAAACACACAAATATCACAGTTTATTTCGCGCACACACAAAACCTGACAAATAAAGTGCAAACAAAACAGACAAATTAAGTTTCCCAGGGCCCGTGTTGGGATGAGGATGCTCTGGAATTAGTGCTGGTCTCTCTCTGATGCTCCCGGGGAGACGCTGGGGTAATTAGAGGGAGCACGCGGCCAGTCTGAGGACCCCCAGAAGTGCGAGCTTCTGCTCGGCTTTTACTGAAGAAAAACACTCAAGAAAGTTAGAAACCATGAGCGCCCCCTCCCTCCCCTTCCCGATAGCCCCAGGAAGGGATTTAGTGCTGATGGAAGAAGAGATGTGGTCTTTGGACCTTGGGGAATAGCTGTAGATAATCACCAGACCACCTGCCTCCCGGGGGAAAGGAAAGAAAGAAAAAAAAACACAAAGAAAAAAAAAAAAAGGAAGAAACAACCCCCCTCCNAACCCACAAGCCAGAAGCGATGGAGACGCCAGAGGTACCGGGGCGCGCCTGACAAAACAGCAGCGTCCAGCCAGGATCGCCGCGCTCCGGCACCACTCCCTTCAGCCCGCAGAGAAGGGGTGAAGAGAGTGCCCTCGCATAAGCGCCGGCCCAGGGATGAGCCCCAAAAGCCAGCGCCCAGCAACTCCTCTCCGCGCTGCCCCGCGCTCTGGCCCCGCCTCGGCAGAACAAGCGCGGCTCCTCCCTGGGGCTCGGCCGGCACTCGGAGCGGGGCCATGGCCGATCCCAGCCCGGGACTGGGGCTGTGCCTCCTGTGGTGGCTCTGGGTGGCGCACGCGCCGCCTGGGCCAGGAAGCCTGCATGGTGCTGCTCCGGGACGAAGCCTGGGCCGCACGGGGCCGTGCTGGGACTCAGTATCGGGCCGGGGCTGCACCTTCAGCAGTGGTTCCTGGCGGCGCGCGGTGCCATGCCCGCCGTCTGTGCCGCGCCGCCGGCAGGGGGGTGGAAGAAAAGGGCCACCGAAAATCCACACGGGCACCAGCACTGCCTGCAGCCCCCCGGTCCACGCGGGTGGGGGAAAAGGGTTTTCCCCCTCCCCCCGCCCAGCCGCCAGCCCCGCGCGGCAGGAACAAAGACCGTTTTTACTCTCGGTTTTACCCTACGATGCATAGCTTCAAGTACATTGCTATATGTTTGTAGCTCTTTAGCCTAGTGGTTAGGATCTCAATTTACTAGCAGGAAGAGACCAGGATAAATTTTAGTCTTTCCTGAATTTTGGACCTCAAAAATTATCTGAAAGATTTTATGTGACATCTTTTCCTCATAGGGAGATAAATGGAATGATCTAGTTAGAGCTGTGCATTCTGGTTTTCTGTATTTATTTTCTAATATGAAATATTCTAATATTTTCTCATTTCCTAATGCCTTAAGACATATTTATTCATTTATACCTCTAATTGTATATGATTTAAATGTATGTTTTAAAATAGAGGGAAACAAAAATCTTCCTTTTCTCAAGATATTTTAAAATGTACTTAAAGTTTCCTAAAGGTTAATGCCAAGAGCATGTATATTTCCTGAGTAAAACTATCCTTAAAAAATTTATATGGCTTTTTATATAAAGCTTATTGCTACTCTTGTTTACTCAGGAGATTTTGGCCAGTAGAAGTCAACCACCTGAAAAACCAAAGGACCTCATTAAAATGCCCTCCTGAGTATTTTTTAAAAAATCCCCAACTTGTTAATCTTCTTCCATTAGCAACAATAATATTATTTTTCTATCAACAGTTAGTTATCTACCCACAGTTAGTTATCACTTGAACATTATTATGGTTCTTGGCATGGCATCTCCAACTGGATCACTCGGTTACTTAAATGTTATAGAGGGAACTACTAGT
Organism: Neodrepanis coruscans; assembly: GCA_013400695.1. Taxonomy (NCBI): domain Eukaryota; kingdom Metazoa; phylum Chordata; class Aves; order Passeriformes; family Philepittidae; genus Neodrepanis; species Neodrepanis coruscans. The sequence continues at coordinate 3,041 of VYZS01033673.1, forward strand.
GGTTCTGTACTTGATAAAAGAGGCACCTGGCTGCAGAAGTGTTTTAGACATAAATGGTCTAGACCATGGCTAGCAAAACATGAAAAAAGCCAGGATATATGGGAAAAAAACACAATTCAAGATTGTGTAACTGAGTTGTATAAAAGGTGCTACAGCTGTAGTCTTTAGTATTGTTTCTCTTTTCTTTCTCATATGTCCTACAATTCATCAGAGGTGTGTGAATCAATGCAGATGCATACAAAACTGCATAAATGGTATATGGAAATAGCTTCTATAGAATGCCAAAAAAAAATATTTAAAATTCCTAGGCACTACAAATCAATACAGAAGAAAAAATCAAAGTAAATTAAAGAAAATCAAAAACCATTCTAAATCAAGCCATGGGATTTTTTTTTTTCAATTAGCTCATGCTCACTCCAAAACTGAATTCTGCTAGACACCACAAAATTGATAAGATTAATTTATGTCATTTCTGAAGAAGTATTATCTGATCCAGTCCCCAGTGGCATCACAGCAATATTATCAGCCACTTTCACTGTGGTCTTTCTTTCATTTCTGCATTTCTCATACATGGCGTATTTCTGAATCTCAGCCCTTCAATATCTACTTGTTCTGTTACCTAATGTTGTCATACCATTCAGTGAAATCAGGAACATTTGCTCTACTGGCACAGCACTAGAAATTCTTAATTTCTTAAAATGATGTTCTTTAGTAGCCTGCATTCATTATCTATTATTTGTTTTCTTTAATGTGATTAAACAAAACTGGACTATTTAATTCAGTACAAAGTAATTAGTTTGAACTGGTGTAATACAATTAAGACAAATGTTGAGCTGTACCTGCCAAAAAATTATGTAGAGAATTTTGTCCAACAGATTAAAAAAACCCACAATACATATGTCCAATACCCTATGAGTATAAAAAATCTAATTCTGTTGACAAGTACTTTTACATTATAAATATATAAAGAGAACATTGCCATGGAAGTCCTTATTTTAAAGTTATTCCTTATTTTATTAAAGAATGGATTATTTCCGTACTAACGATTTACACATAATCATTTATACAGGAATAAAATCTTAAACACTGCTTTGAAATCAGTAAAATGTTAGAGAACCCTTAATGTTTATAATGAAACCCTTAAAATTCCTCTCACCAAGAGGTCATTATTTTAAAGCTTTTACATCAACAGTAACACCTGTATTAAGAATATTGTATTTTTTTGAAGAATGATAATAAAATGAGAGTTGAACGACAACAACAACAAGCTTGCTGAAAAATTAGGGAACTTATGACCATCAGACATTTTTTGACTGTTAAGTCCTTTTTTTTTTTTTCAATTTTTAATAACAATGGAAATGTTTATTCGTCATGTGTAGAAAAAGCAGACAAAAGAGAAAAAAAAAGATTCTAAAAAAGCCCATAGAAAGTCTAGAATTATCTGATGGATGTCCCATGAGTGCCCAGTGCTTGGCAATTACAGACATTCTGAGCCAAAGAATATATTTAGACTATTGTGTTTAACAGATAATTATTTGTTCTTCAAACTTATTCATGTTTTTTGTTTCTGGACTATTCTGTCACAACGACCTCCTCTGTTCCATTTCTACTTTATTATACCCTGGTACTTATATTTTTAGCCCATCAAAATGAAACATGAGTTCTCATTTTATGTAAAGTTATCAAAACATTGAAAACTTTGTCATGAAGTTTAGGAGGAGCAGAATCAGACAAAAAAAAAATCAAGATGATCCACCAACAGTCTAAATAATAAAGCAAAACAACTGAGTTACATTTCTCTCATTTTTCTTTTCCCTCAAAAAAATTTGAAATTATCATAGATAAAAGTGTTGTTAGAGAGATAACATGCTGTATTTTATTCTTGATGAGCAACCCAACTGAAACAAACTACAGAACAGAAGACAGTTGTAGATTTAAGCTTTTTAAGATCAAAAAGTAATTAGAATGAAAAGAAATTACAACATAAAAGCATCCTGGTACATGATAAGGAAAATGTAAAACTAATAATTAACTGTAAAATAGGCTTTCATCACCCATTATAATCTTTTGAAGAACTGTAACCAGGAATTTTAAATTTTAAGATTATTCACATCTATTTTGTTCTTATTTAAAGGTGTCTTATTTATCTCATCATAATAAATATTTCCCTATAGACATGTATATTTTTATATCTATATATAAGTCTTGACCTTCTCTTATAGGTTCTTATTTAGCTTTCCTCAATTTGCTCTAAAGTAGTGTTAGTTCCAAATAGTGTAAGTAGCATAATGCAAGAAATGAAATAGACTGGTGACTATACGAGCACAATCACTAAACTTGCAATGTCCTTTCACCTTTAGGACTCAAACCCTGAACTAATAAAATAAGCAAGGAAAGAAGTAATACTTCTGGACATACTAAATTTATGGGCTGTGTCAGCTTTTCCTAGAGTTTACTGAATTCCTCTATTATCTGATGCTTTTTGTTAAAATCCTGATGTTATATTGGTAAAATTCCAACTGAGGCGATCCCAAGCAAAAATACAGAGAGAAAGGGTGTATCATGAATTGAGAGCGGCCCTGAAGAGAAGAACTTGAGGGTGTTGCTGGATGAAAAATTCAACATAACCCAGCAAGATGTGCTTGTAGCCCAAAAAGTGTATTCTGGGATGCATCAAAAGAAGTGTTGCCAGCAGGTCAAGGGAACTCGTTCTTCCCTCCTCCTCTGCTCTTGTGAGACCCCACTTAGAGTATTATGTCCAGCTCTGGGACCCCCAACATAGAAGGACATGGGCCTGTTGAAGCGAGTCCAGAGGAGGGCCACAAAGTTGATCAGAAGGCTAGAGCACTTCTGCTATGAAGACAGGCTGAGAGAGTTGGGGTTGTTCATCCTGATGAAGACAAGGCTTCAGGGAGACCTTAGAACAGCCTTCCAGTACCTAAAGGGGGCCTATGAGAAAGCTGGAGAGTGATTTTGTCCAAGGTCACATAGTGACAAAGGGGGGAATGAATTGAAACTGGAAAAGGGGTAGGTTTAGATTAGATGTTAGGAAAAAATTCTTTATTGTGAGGGTTATGAGGCGCTGGGCCAGATTTCTCAGAGAAGCTGTGGATGGCGCATCCCGGGAAGTGTTCAAGGCCAGGTTGGAAGGGGTTTTGAGCAACTTGGTCTAGTGGAAGCTGTCCCTGATAATGGCAGAACAGTTGAAGCTAGATGATATTTCAGGTCCCTTATAACATAAACCATTCTATGATTCTATGAAACCACTGCACCTAATTTATTTTCTCTTTATTTCAGATATTTCCGTAGACTCAAAATGATGGAAATGGAATATATTTCCAGACATTCTTTAATATAACATCTTTTCTTTTCTCATGAATACTGGGAAGCCAAAACAACATACATTAATAGNCTTCTCTCCCTTCTCCCAGCGTAACCGCAGGGGGCGGGGGGTGGGGCTGGACTGCCTGGTCGGGAGAATGTGATATACATTCCCTTCCCCCGGCCATTCTCAGGTTACAGCGTGTGGGGGTGGGTGGGTGTGTGTGTGTGTGTGTGTGTCTGTCTGTCTGTCTGTCTGTCTGTCAGAGGGAACCCCGACTGGTCATAATTGGGCAATTACCCCCATTTATTCCCCCATATATCTACCCTTTAATAAATTGCTGCCTTCCCTATCCGTCTCTTGTCCATTGATAAAACCTAATATCGTCCAAAACCAGGACACCATTAGAGGTTTTTGTATATTTTATTTTTAGATACAGCTATGAAGAAAAAATAAATAATAAATAGGAAGCTTTGTTGCTTGCAAATTTCAAATACCATCTACATTTCAGATGCTGCAGATATGACAGCATGCAGACAGAAGCTAGTGCAAGTCTACAGAGTACTTTTACAATGGTTATCTTCTAGACTTTTCTTATACTGCACTGCCTTATTTTTCTTATTTGAATTATGTTTGCAAATGTTCACAACGCGGCCAGCATCAAAATAACATAATTATTTATGAAATAATGCAGAACACTACCAGAGAAGATACTTGATACAGGATCATTACTCTATTAAGTTAACCCATTTTATTTGACCTTTTATTTGGCAGGTAATTCCTGCCAATCAAACTAACTAAAATAGAAACCAGATACAGCACAGTTTCTAGAGTACAATAATCTAACTTGGGAAAAATAATAATAAAGCTATATGTGACAACTGCTTAATGCAGTTCGTTTGACTTTACTCCATTACATAGGGTATTTGTGCTGATATCTGTACTAGGATTACTAAGAGTGAGAAAAAATTTACTGTGTTATTGCTTAATCCTTTCCATTCTACCAAAAGAGGTAGTAGGATGGCCTAAGACCGCATTTCACATACACTTTGTCATCCCTGTAGCAACATCCAGGGGTAAATCCTCAGTTGTTTTGACTCATTGCAGCTTCACTTAAGATAATTAATGAAATGGATGTAACAGGATTGTTATACTGATGGTAAAAGCATTTAATTTGCCACAGAAATAGACATGTAGCTTGCTTGTCATTTCAACTTTGGAGATCCTTGAAGTAATGCAACATGACATCATCACTATTGCATCATAAAAGTGCAATACTATACTCTCTCTTGATTACTGAAACTTCACCAGTTACATTAATGAATGGGGAATTCTTTCTTGTGCCCATTGCATTGAAGAGTTTCAAGATTACCAGATTATGACTGCTACAGTGCCAAGAACACACTTTCAGTACAATAATGTACACAATATCATGATTATGCATTGTCTCTCCTTGGCATACTCATTAATATCTCACCCTGCACAATGTCATAGTAACAATATATTTTTATCAGCTCTAACAAAACTAGTTTTTGCCTAGGAATAAAAGTACAAAATTGTCTATTTACAGGAAAGGGCTTTGTCATATACTGAGAGATAGGCAATCGCTAGTGACTTGGAATTTTGCTGATATACTTGACATGATTTAAAGACATCCATCTACAGTAAGCTCTGACTTTGAAGACTATATAAGGAATCAAACGCGGGATTAATTTCTGACATAAAAGCAATTCTTTATTAATGTGTAATTTGACACATTTCTGAAAAACACATTAACATCAAAGCCAACAAATATTGATATAGTAATATAATTACCTGTGATATCATTTTGAACTAGGTAACAACCTGACTTAAAGTCAATTCTATTTTTAAATATGCTTTCTGAGTTTCGTCTATTCTTATTTTCCTTATTTTAAAGTTATTCCTTGGCCAATACAGTAATCCAAGTATTACAGAACATTTCTGACACACATACACACAAAAAAAAGATTGTCGTTTTTATAATTATTATTATTGTTATCATTTTGGAAGGAGACAGTCAATTTGAGCAAATTGCCCAGATTCAGGTTTTTTTTATCACAAAGCTACTATTATTTGTAACTAATGCCCTTGATTAAGTCTAGGAATATCTTTGTAGAAATATTTGGTTGTAAGAATGACATAAAGCTCTACTGAGGGTTCTGTATTTTTACAGAATAGTTTATTGTAGTTATTTGAGGCACATTTCATATAACCTCAAACATTTCTATCAAAAAAAGGAGAATAAATAGATTTACCTTCAGCAAAAAACACATTTTTGGATAAACCCTACAACATTTACTCCATAATAGTATTGGCAAAACTAGTTTACTTTGTTTCTGAAATTTGAAAGTCCTTCACAAACGTGAAAAAATTGGAAAGCTGTCATAATAAAACTTATGCCATCTCCACTGTTAATTAGCAGTCACCTTGAATTCATCTGCTTTGCTCAGGTGATATAAAGGAAAATATTCTCTTAACTCACCAAATACCTGAAGGCATGTTGAGAGAGCTACATTCCCTGCTCTAACATGAGCATCACGATATGCCTGATCTCTTGGACATGAGAGTCATTAAGTTGCCAGCTGTTGACAAATCACTCCAATTTTGCTTGACAACAAAATGATACTGAGTTATCCATCATCTATTAAATAAAGCAATTACAACTGCTCTGAACTAATTATTCATTTCTCCACAGCTTAAAATGTTTAATGTTTCCATCTTAATGTCCCGATCTCCTGGCAGATATTTGATCAGCACAAGGCACACATTATCTATATTGTGTTGATGTTCATGTTGCCCAGTAGATATGTTGTTCAGTAGAATGCCGGCTGTTATGTATACGGGGTGTACAAACAGGATGTCACAAAGGGCACAGATAGCTTATGAGACAAATCGAACCAGATCTATTAGTACTGAATCCTTGACAGAACAGTAAGTATTAAGATTTCAGCAAGTAAGAATGCAAACACAATTTAGAAATCAACATTTAATAATTCAAGAGTGTTTGTGCTAATTGTGGTCTATACCTGAATAAAATATACCCTAGAACAATTTCTTTTGATAGAAACATTCAAATTATATATGGGAGATGGAAAAAAAAATAGATTAAATATTAAAAATATAAAAGTAGTCATGTTGAATATCTTTTTCCATCAAGAAAACAAAGCTAAGCTTGCACTTGTAAAATCCAGGGATAGGTTGGACAGCGGAGAAAAACTTGAACTAGTTTAAATTGTTAGTTTGGATACTGGAAGTAGCACTCCTGTACAATACAGTCTTAGCTGGGCCAATAATAGGCAGATGGCAAACAAGGAGAGTGAATCAGGCAAGGTAATCTACCCTGTGTTCTCAGCTTCTGAAAAGCCTCTTGTTGCTGGTCCAGATAGACTCAGTTCAGTAGTGGCCAGCCTCCAGACAAATTGCAGGATGCACAACAGGTACTATTTCCTTAGTTACTATTCACAGATCTGCCTCAGTGTAATTACTATCTCCCCAGGACTCTGGGATGTGGAATGATAAACCAGTAACTGTGGACAGCCTGTGACAAAAGGCCTTAAGTTTGAATGATGTGAGGGCTCCCCTCTTCTTGTATCTTGACTATGCAGTTTCTTTCTGAACTACCAGAGTTTATATAAAATTAAGGATAATAGAGAATCAGGATTGGAAAACATCTTTTTCCTGCAATTTCAGTTTGGCATGTGTTGATTTGACTCCTTGGTATCTGTGTGTAGATTATAGAGAGTTTGAGGAGAAAAGGTTTTGTGTAAATAATGTTGATATACAATAATTAAACTATCCTTCTGGTCTGATTTGAATATAATGAAACTTCAGATTTAGTAACTTTGAGTGTGAACAGCTATTTCATTCATAGTATGAACATCTGAATCCCTCCCTTATGCTGACACACATTGTTGCAAGTGAGCTGGCACTAGCAAACACAATACCAGTACAAGTGCAGTAATTCAATTCTGATTATAAGTATGAAATGTTTGTTGTATCAATTAGCAAAGCTATATTAGGCAAACTAAATCCACCATCTAACAACTGTGATGGGTTGGCCCTGGTTGGATGCCAGGTGCTCAGCAAGCCATTCTATCACTCGTCTCCTCAGTAGGACAGACTGGGGAGAAAATAAGATGTAAAAAATCTCATGGACCAATTCAATTAAAAAAAAAAAAAAAAAAGCAAAGGTCACCTGTGGAAGAAAAGAAAAACAAAAGAATTATTCTCTTCCCATCATAATGTAATGTCCAGCCACATTTTGGAAAGTAGGACTTCAATATGCATCATAGTGGTTCAAAATGATAAATATAACAATAAATATCCCCCTTTTCTTCTCTTTTCTCTTAGCTTTTATTGCTAAGCAGTTGATATATGGTATGAAATATCCCTTTGATCAGTTTGGGTCATCTGTCCTTCTAAGATTTTGTCCACTCTCAGACAGCTGACAAGGAGGCAATGTTGAAAAAATGGCCTTGGTGCTGTGTTAGCACTGCCCAGCAGTATCCAAAACACTGATTTGTTAACAGCACCTTTCTAGCTACCAATGCAAAGCGTAGGTCTATGAGAGCTGGTATGGGGAAAATTTACTTCAGCTTAGCCAGGCTTAATTCACTACTTATTATGGGAAAAATTATAATAATAATTAAAAAAAACCAAAAGCACACAAACCAATGAAACAACAGAAAAACTCCTTTCTTTAAATAGACTAGGAAATATTTAGTCAAGGCAGTGATTCTTTTACTTCGTCCTGTTGCCGTCATTATTTATGAATACAGAAAAACAGCAATATATAGTTTCCCTTTAAAGTATACACTTCAGACAACTCTTATTTCATTTCACTTGAGGATATTATGAATATAGAATGTTGATGCAGTGCAGATTTAGCTAGATGTTTGATTTGTTTTCAAAATAAGATAGCTAGTGCTGAGTCTATATCCAGACATATGAAACGAAAAAGGATTTATTGAAAGATACAAATGATATCTTCTAGACTGGGTAAAGTCAGGCAATTCACAAGTAAGGTGAAAATTCTATCCTTATTGGATCTCATTATGTCTAGTTATTGTGTTTCTTATCATATCTGAGAAGACCAACTGCTCTGAGAGCCTCTGTGGAGCTCTGTAACAAATCAAGTGTATACCTGAAGCAAAAACTCAAGTTTACATTTTTTAGATAAAAGTGGTCTTCTCAAGCACTATAACCCTGTGGGACCAGATAGGAAGAATACAAAAGTGCTGAGAAACAACTGATGTCATTGTGACATTTCTTTCTGTCTCGTTTAAGACATTGTGAAGACAAGGAGAGGTCCCCAGCAACAGAAGAAAATCTTCCACCTGTTTTCAAAACAGGGCAAGAAGGATGAGTGATGAGTAAGGATACTACAGTGGTTAGTCAAAATTCAGTCCCTAGAAAATTCCAGGCTAGGCCACCCTACTCACATGAAGGAAAGGTAGGTTACTGAAACCAGCCAGCATGGATTTAGCAAGAGTAAGATCATAGAACAATCAAATTTCACAGAGCTAAAATTTTTCACAGATAAAAATTACTGGATCCATGACTGAACAGAAAGCAGTCAAAATTAATTATCTTGTCTTTAGTAAGGCATTTGACACTGTCTCTCCAATACTCCTGTATCCAAGCAAAGACATCTGGATGTCTGGACTACCAAAAGGATAAAAATCTGCCTGGATTTTCAGGCTCTAGGTAGTACTATCTGGAAAACAGTTAACCAAGAGACTACCCCAAGGGTCTATCCTGGTATTTTCCCAGTTTAATATCTCCAAAGATTGATTTGGGAGAGAAGAGATAATGCACTCTCATCAAATCTGAAGATTACACCAAACATGGGGTACTGATACCTGATGACATTTTCAGGGACAGGGATGTCTTCAGAAGAGCCCAGATAATTCTACTCAGGAGGATCAGGCAGGAAATTTGACAGGGGTATACATTAGTCCTGCATCTACACAATGAAAATACAGGCCAGGCACTCACTGGTGGGGGAGCAGATCTGAAAGGTTCTGGTGTGACCTGTCAATGGTAACAGCAAACTGCATTCCTGCTGTATCAATAAGGAGCACAGGAAAGAGCTCAAGAGAAGTGACTAGCCTCTTCGGACTCAGCACTGTATAGACCACATTTGAAATCCGTGGTGCAGCCTTGGGCCTTACAGCATTGAAAAGTTGTGGATAAATGGAAATAAGTTCAGTGAGGGGCCACCAGAACAGTCAATGTTGGAGCACTTGTACTGTGAGGAGAGGCTGAGGGACCCATACTGGCTCATCCTAGAGAACAGATGGCTTCAGGGCAATATATAGCTCCTGTAAGTGCTTATGAGGAACCAAAAAGGCAGATACAGGCTTTTTACTAAGGCAAATTATATGTAGGAGGACGTGGTTATAAATTGGAAATGACAGATTCCAAAGTTGACTTGGGAAAAATCTTTTTTTAACATGAGAACAGCAAATATGTTGGTCAGGCTTTGCAGAGATTTTGCACATGCTTAGGAGTTTCCAGGACCCAACAGGCTAGAGCCTTGTGCATCCTGATCTAAATGGGGTGTCCTACTTTCTTTCCGCAGGAAGTTGGGCTAGAAACCTCTTTAGGTTTCTAAGATGAATGATTACAAGCTGAATGATTTGATGACTCATACCCATAGCTTGAATCATATTAAAAATAAAAAGGTGTAAATAGTAATATTTTCAGATGATCTATACAGGACACAGTCAGTACCTTCAACAGCAATAATGCATAATTGGTAAAGTGGAAGATTCACCTCCCCTAAACAGACCCAGCTAAAAATTAGGGGCTCAGTTTCTTTTGTAGTCTTCCTTTTAACTCAGAAGAAGAAATTAAGTATCTCTAAAGGTTAACCTATCCCACTTTTAGATAAATATTTAAATTAAGTAGAGATAGATGTTCCTAAATGTCCCCCAAATGTTCCTGTATGTCTTCATTTCCTGTAAAGAGAATGAGCTTAGCTGCACTGATCTGTATGCTTCACTTTAAGGTGTCTATTATCAAACACAGGAATTACTACCCTAGATTTAATGTGGCTTTACATTAAGTAGCCTGAATCAAAATACATGTAAACTTTTCCTTAATATATTTGAATAACACATCTTATCAATGAAGCACAAGAAAAACAGCAATAGTTATTTTATATATTTATTTGCAGAGGGAAAAAGAATAGAAGTTGTTTGTTTTTTATTTTTCCAGCATGAACTTACTAGAGTTGTAATTTAATACTTCAGTGTTCATAACAAACAAAGATGATAAGGCTCCTATTTTCCAAGTTATAAAATGGTTTGAGAGAAATTTGCTGCCTATCTTCCTGTTTCCATGTCATACATTCTAGCATCACACATGTACATTTGTAGTAGCTGATAAGAACTCTGATGTTAGGAACAAAGTTCCTTCTGTCTCAGGTATCACTTAGAATCGAACATCTTGACTGGTCTGATCTATAGTCCCTGAGGTCATTTGATGGAGCAGGAACTGAAAAACTGCACTTGTGCATCCAATCCTCTCAATAACACAACAGGTTCCTTGTCCTGGGGTATAAATGTTACCATAGAATAATAAAATATCCTTGTTGGACCAGCAAGGATCATTGAGTCCAACTCTTGGCCCTGCACAGGACAGCCCCAAGAGTCCAAGTGCCAGAGAGTATTTTTCGAACACAATATTCAAGGTGAGGCAGCACCAGTGCAGAGCAGACCTGAACAATCACCTTCCTCAACCGGCTTGTGATGCTTTGCCTGATAGCCTCTAGGACATGNGTATCAATAAGGAGCACAGGAAAGAGCTCAAGAGAAGTGACTAGCCTCTTCGGACTCAGCACTGTATAGACCACATTTGAAATCCGTGGTGCAGCCTTGGGCCTTACAGCATTGAAAAGTTGTGGATAAATGGAAATAAGTTCAGTGAGGGGCCACCAGAACAGTCAATGNTCAATGGTAACAGCAAACTGCATTCCTGCTGTATCAATAAGGAGCACAGGAAAGAGCTCAAGAGAAGTGACTAGCCTCTTCGGACTCAGCACTGTATAGACCACATTTGAAATCCGTGGTGCAGCCTTGGGCCTTACAGCATTGAAAAGTTGTGGATAAATGGAAATAAGTTCAGTGAGGGGCCACCAGAACAGTCAATGTTGGAGCACTTGTACTGTGAGGAGAGGCTGAGGGACCCATACTGGCTCATCCTAGAGAACAGATGGCTTCAGGGCAATATATAGCTCCTGTAAGTGCTTATGAGGAACCAAAAAGGCAGATACAGGCTTTTTACTAAGGCAAATTATATGTAGGAGGACGTGGTTATAAATTGGAAATGACAGATTCCAAAGTTGACTTGGGAAAAATCTTTTTTTAACATGAGAACAGCAAATATGTTGGTCAGGCTTTGCAGAGATTTTGCACATGCTTAGGAGTTTCCAGGACCCAACAGGCTAGAGCCTTGTGCATCCTGATCTAAATGGGGTGTCCTACTTTCTTTCCGCAGGAAGTTGGGCTAGAAACCTCTTTAGGTTTCTAAGATGAATGATTACAAGCTGAATGATTTGATGACTCATACCCATAGCTTGAATCATATTAAAAATAAAAAGGTGTAAATAGTAATATTTTCAGATGATCTATACAGGACACAGTCAGTACCTTCAACAGCAATAATGCATAATTGGTAAAGTGGAAGATTCACCTCCCCTAAACAGACCCAGCTAAAAATTAGGGGCTCAGTTTCTTTTGTAGTCTTCCTTTTAACTCAGAAGAAGAAATTAAGTATCTCTAAAGGTTAACCTATCCCACTTTTAGATAAATATTTAAATTAAGTAGAGATAGATGTTCCTAAATGTCCCCCAAATGTTCCTGTATGTCTTCATTTCCTGTAAAGAGAATGAGCTTAGCTGCACTGATCTGTATGCTTCACTTTAAGGTGTCTATTATCAAACACAGGAATTACTACCCTAGATTTAATGTGGCTTTACATTAAGTAGCCTGAATCAAAATACATGTAAACTTTTCCTTAATATATTTGAATAACACATCTTATCAATGAAGCACAAGAAAAACAGCAATAGTTATTTTATATATTTATTTGCAGAGGGAAAAAGAATAGAAGTTGTTTGTTTTTTATTTTTCCAGCATGAACTTACTGGAGTTGTAATTTAATACTTCAGTGTTCATAACAAACAAAGATGATAAGGCTCCTATTTTCCAAGTTATAAAATGGTTTGAGAGAAATTTGCTGCCTATCTTCCTGTTTCCATGTCATACATTCTAGCATCACACATGTACATTTGTAGTAGCTGATAAGAACTCTGATGTTAGGAACAAAGTTCCTTCTGTCTCAGGTATCACTTAGAATCGAACATCTTGACTGGTCTGATCTATAGTCCCTGAGGTCATTTGATGGAGCAGGAACTGAAAAACTGCACTTGTGCATCCAATCCTCTCAATAACACAACAGGTTCCTTGTCCTGGGGTATAAATGTTACCATAGAATAATAAAATATCCTTGTTGGACCAGCAAGGATCATTGAGTCCAACTCTTGGCCCTGCACAGGACAGCCCCAAGAGTCCAAGTGCCAGAGAGTATTTTTCGAACACAATATTCAAGGTGAGGCAGCACCAGTGCAGAGCAGACCTGAACAATCACCTTCCTCAACCGGCTTGTGATGCTTTGCCTGATAGCCTCTAGGACATGGTTGGCCCTCCTGGCTGCCAGGGCACTACTGACAAATATGAAACTTGACATAGACTAGGTCTGCCAAATCCCTTTCTGCTGTGCTGCTTTTCAACCTCTCTTTCCCTAGTCCATGAACACAACCAGCATTGCCCCACCCCAGGTGCAAAATCTGGCGCTTGTCCTTGTTAAATTTTATGTGGTTGGTGTAAATGGCATTGATTCTACATTTCCAACACAACAATCAAGAGCAGTGTGAAAACTGAAGTTTCAACTCCCTTATCCAGTGAATATCAGCATAGTTTTGCAAACAAATAATTGTATTTTACTTGCAGCTGGAAAAGTGGGAGTAGCATTCTAGCTTGTCTAGGAGTTCAGTATCTCATGTCTGTGTGGTACACACCTCATCCTGCTGGATTTAGAGCAAGAACCTGCTCTAAATTTGGTAGCTCTAAACCAGGATATCTTGGGGAGGAATATGCTGTGGCATATTGGAGATATTGAGAGGTGTGTGTCTCAGGGTACTTGAAAGAATACTTTTATACCTAGATTTCCTGGAGCCACAATCAGGAACAGCCATACAGTTACAGACACCATGGTTACTAAACATAGATTCTTCTTTGTTTGAAATAGTAAACATTATTAAATCGTGATAATTTTGTAACAGTTTTCTGTAGCTTTCAATGTCCTCATGAAATACAGAGACAAAATATTATCACAGATATAAATGTATCACAAGATTCTACAAATGTTTACTCTGAAAGGAAACAATTCTATTGAGCAAATGGAACTATTTGTGAATAAAGTCTGTAGCATAAGAATTAAGTCAAGTATTACATATAAGCATATAAAAATACCAGTTTGAAAGGAGCAAAATAATATTTAACTGGAATTATTTATTTTAAAATGTGAAGAACCTTTAGAGCTCGTGTTTCAATTCAAGCTCGTAATGTTGAAAAGTTAGGAAAGAGTGTATTTTAATGTTTTTTCAGTATTAGCTTCCTCTATCTCAGTGAAAGCAACATCAAAAAGGAAGGTATGCTGGTGAACTTGAGTTCTTTTCATTTGCACTTTTTTTCATGGATCTAATAATTTGAAGCTGTGGTTTGGAAAGTTTTCCCATTTAAAAATTCACAGGATTTTTCTAGGTTTTGCCATTTCAGTCTTCCAGCAAGTTATCTTCTCTTTTTAATGTCCTTTTCTTCCCTGCATCTCAGTTTGATTTTCCAGAAAACCATGCACATCCCTACTCCCTTTAGAGTTCAATGAGCAAACTTAAAAAGTAATGTAGTTCATCTTCCTGTTGCATGATATCTGTTTTCTTGCTTTTAAAATTTCAATGCTTTTTGTCCCCTTGATTAAGAAGGAAAGATTTATAAAAGCAAAACCAGTTTACTAATGGTAATACTTTTACTATATACTCAACAACTGACATGGAAATATTATTATACCATGTTCAATAAAGCGCCTTTTTTAATTCACCTGTTAATGAAGAACAGTTGTAAAAAACATGATAGTGCAAAAAAATCACTGTGCATAAACATAATAATAAAACTGCATTTTTTGTTAATGTGACTGTGGAACCTGGTAGAAGTCTGGTTCTCAACAAACACATATCAATCAGCATGTCTATTACCAGTGTCTAACACTTTGTATTGACTTATGAATATTCATTAAAATTCATGTTTAAGGTAATTGCTAAACAATGATCTAACAGATCACCTTGAGCCCACAAAAACTGTCAAAATATTTTTTTTCTGTTATAAATTACTTGATTAGTGAAGTTCTTCCCAAAGAATATGTTAGGTTATATGGTGTGCAGTATTAAATGTTTATTTGGATTCTAACCACATTTAAAACAAAGTATAAAAAACCAAAGACACTGAAAAAAATAAATGTTTCATCCAGTTTTCTCCCATGTAAGACTTTTAAGTGCAGCATACTTCACATTCTTCATCTATATGCCACTTCACCTGCTCCTCACAAGACGGTGTGTCTCCACTGGTTCCAGCTGGAAAACAATTTGAAAACAACTCTGCCCTGGGAACACATTTTATGAATAAAGGTAGGAATTTATTGTTAGTCAAATTAAAATCTTTAACTTATCAAAACCTGAAAAACATCTGTCTTTAGTCCTGTTAGAATGATAACAGTAGTCCAAATATAGAAAAGCCTCATTGTTAATAACATGTTTCTAAGCTGTTGTATGAGACTATGTATGTATGTATGTATGTATGTATGTTTGTTTGTATGTATGTATAAGAGCCTACCAAGAGCTACTCTTTTACTCTGGTGTTGTGCTTGCACTTCCAATATCCCTCTGCTCAATGGCACCAGATTTCAAGTAGAGAGGCAACGAGGTATCAAAGTGAGTTAGCGTCCCAAGCTCTGTGTCGGGTGGAATGTGATGTTCAAGGTGGGAACGGGGACATTCCTTTGTCCTTGTACACAGATGGGGTTTTTTCCGATGTTCTTTTATCTACTTCCCTCTCTCTGGCTTCCAGCCCCATTTGGATACTGCACTACAGCCTCCCCTAGCCCTGGAAGACACCATAGGAAACTGCTTGTCCCACATCAACTGTCTGGTTTCCCAGCTTCATCTATCTGTAGCTGTAACCAATGTTTTCTCAGGTCAAACAATGTTCCTGTGGCCACCAGATCATTGTAAGAGCAATCTGGCAACAGCTCGGGCCCAGGCAAGCACTCCTGAGCACTGAGCACTGCCCATTTAGACACCTGTCTGCATAACATGACAGAAATCCTCATGATTGGGCTACATTCTACTTCAAAGTATTACGTAGAAACAGTAAGAACTTTCTCTCAAGATAGTGTTGATGTGTGTCTGTGTCTGTGTCTGTGTCTGTGTCTGTGTCTGTGTGTGTGTAAAAAAGTATGTGTACATATACAAGTTTTTACCAACTCACTTCATGAAAAAACTTTGAGCAACAGAAAATTCCCTGTTGTAGTTCATCAATGAATAAATACCAAGGTATCATAATACAATGCATCTATAAGAAAAAACTATGCTTGTATTACTACATAAAATAACAGAAGACTGTTGCACACCATGTTCCTTCTTATGGTTATTCCATACTGGGAACTAAGTTTAAATTGATTTTTATCCAGCTCTTAATTACTTCTCTCAGATATAAGTATTTTTTTCCTGGACTGTGGACTAACTGTTCCAGCAAATGTGATGTGCCAAGACTGGATACATGCAGAAGCTATTGGTATCCAGCATGGCTATTTAATAAAGAGTCACAAATAACTATTATACAAGTATATGATTGTCTTGGTTTAAAGACAAATATGAGATTTTAAACCTTAAAGCAAAAGAAAGGGCACTAGTGCATAGGGAAGTATTAATTAAAAATATATTTTTAGCTGTATATATGAACATGGAGTAATGGTAATAAGGAAACAAACAAAAAAAAAAAGCCCCCCCTNTAGAAATGGTAATAAGGAAACAAACAAAAAAAAAAAAGCCCTCCCTCGCGCTGCTGGGGGGCTTCAGATCGGTTGCAGGCCCTCTCTAATTATCCCGGCGTCTCTTCGGGAGCTCCAGAGAGAGAGACCAGCACTATTCCAGAGCGTCCTCACCCCAACACGGGCCCTGGGAGGCTTAACTTGACTGTTTTGTTGCACTTTATTGTCAGGTTTTCAGTGTGTGTGAAATAAACTGTGATATTTGTGTGTTTTCTTCCTTTTGGGTGTGTGTGTAATTTCTCTCGGACATCTCTTGTCAGAATCACTAATTTTGCGGTAAAACCACGACAGGAACAAAAGTAAAAGGTGACCCTGTATATATCATTTATATGTGATATTCTGAAAGTATTTTATAAGGTTCTTCAAAAGATATTATTAAGGGAAATAAATAACTCTGGGCAAGAAGCAAACAGCTTTTTTAGATAAATACAAACACACTAATCGAAGTATTACATGACAGTAAGGTAAAAGTGAATAATGGAATGCTGAATTCAGTAGGACAAGCAGTCTACACTCTGTAAAGCACACAAGATGGCTGAGACATTCCCTGGTGTTATCCTCTTAAAGGAAAACTAGGAGTGGCAATGTCTGTGACAAAATTTCTCTGATGTAGTAAAACCCTAGGAAACATTGAGAAAAGCAAAAGACAAAAAGGAACATTGAAAAGGGAGAATGAAAACATGAATTCTGGAAACTGACAGGTGGAAGTAGAATAAGTAAATTAACTCAACTATAAATGTAATCATGTATTAAATAAGTAGAAAAAATTATTTCAAATGAGATTTCAAAGAATAAAACTTGATCCTTATTACAAAATTTATTTGTGGATCCCAAACTCTAATTATGGACAAAACAAGAGATATTTTCTTTTGTAAATTAAATTCTAAGACATATAAATTGTTAATATCAATTAAAAATAAAGTTCAGCAAGTAGTAAAGCACTATTAGATCTTATTTATACAAACATATTGTTTCTTTATCATGTGCACTTTTGTGTACTGCATCATTCATTAAAGCCCAAAGCAAGGGAGGAACAGGGAAATGTAGACTTAATATGACTTTCTAAAAAAAAAAAAATATATATTTTGTAACAGTGAATTGCTTGACTCATTTTAATGTAAATATTCATCTTTTGCATGAGAGAAAAAAGTCACATAATACAATGATTTCCAGTGGTACCTAGAGGAACACCAAAGCAAACATATTTTCAAAGGAAGAAGAGGAAGCAAGAATTCCTCCCCTGAGTAATGGACAGCTAAAAGGAAATATCTAGAAACACTTCCTGGCTGTCACTCTGTTCAGATCTTAGAAGAACTAATTGAACCTCAAACTATCTTTCAGATGTCTGCAATGTCTGCCTTGCAGTCAATTCCATTTTTCCAAAAGCAGAAATCTTTTTTTAGAAGTAAAATGTCTACACGGCCACAAGCAGACTGAGCAAGCAGTAATTATTTTGAAAGTTCAGCCGAATAACATAAGCATTTATATATTATGCCTCTTAAGAACATCGTTTCTCATCACCAGAGTGCTACAGATCTATGTGGTGTTGTAGACATGCTGTTTGACATAGAAAGAAACAAAGCATCAGAGACAGTTCCTTGGCACTTCATTGCCACAGCCGTACAAATGGGCTATGTGACACTATACACAGCTGTGATACTTATTGGTAGCTTAATGTTCAATCATAGAATCACAGAATTAACTAGGTTGGAAAAGACCTTTGAGATCATCAAGTTCAACCTATGACCTAACCTTACCTAACCTAACCTAACCATCTCATCAAATAACCATGGTACTAAGGGCCATATCCAATCTTTTTTTAAACACCTCCAGGGACAGTGAATCCACCACCCCCCTGGGCAGCCCATTCCAATAACCAATCACTCCTTCTGTGAAGAACTTTTTCCTAATATCTAGCCTCAACTTTCCCTGGGGCAGCTTGTCCTCTTGTTCTGTCAGTGGTTGCCTGGGAGAAGAGACTGACCCCACCTGGCTAAAACTTCCTTTCATTGTAGAGTGATGAGGTCTCCCCTGAGCCTCCTCTTCTCCAGGTAAACAACCCCAGCTCCCTCAACAGCTCTTCATAGGGCCTGTGTTCTAGACCCCTCACCAGCCTCGTTGCCCTTCTCTGGATGTGTTCAAGCATCTCAACATCTTTACTAAATTGAGGGGCCCTGAACGTGACACAGCACTCAAGGTGTACCCTAACCAGTGCCGAGTACAGGGGGAAAATTACTTCCCTAGTCCTGCTGGCCACACTAATCCTGATACAGGCCAGGCTGCCATTGGCCTTCTTGGCCAGCTGGGAACACTGCTGGCTCATGTATAGTCAGCCGTTTTGAGATTTTGAGTTTTGAGATTTGTTTTACCCCATGTGTGATTCCATCAGACTATTAGGTCTACATTGAAGCACCTAGTTTTTTTTGTAAAAGTAGCTCCTAAAATAGCAGCATTTTATTATGCACTTAATGTAATATCAAGAACAACATTCATTTTTCCCCAATAGGTGTCTGAACAAACAGCCAGTTACTGGTCATATATTCTGGCTTTTTACACTTTAGCTCTTCTGTAGACTTCACATTGTACTCCATAGGGCATTAGTTACCTTCAGGTACAACTTGATTACAAACTTAAACCAGACTTGAAGCCAGGACAGCAAGTATTTTAAAAAGCATAGTAGGAGGCATTTCTGCCTGACATGCTTAACCACAGGCTTTTTCAAAAATACATCCTCCCACTACAGTCAGTGGGCTTTTGTCACTACTTCCAGTGGGATGTGAATTTCATAGACACAGAGCTGTTTTTACAAATAGATAATTTTTTAAAAAGTCCTGAAAGGTATGGAAAAAGGTGAGGGGAAGAACAAGTATGATGACTGTCACATTGAATGGAGTTAACTAAAGTTTTGTTACATTACCAGTTTTCTTTGTTGATAGTTCATTATGAGATTGGAAAGGTTATGATTTATTAAAGAGAATCAATGGTCATTATTGCTTTTTTTACCAAATATAAATGCAGAAACACCTCAGAGAAAACAGGACAAGAGCAGTTGAACAATTATATGTACTATATTCTCTTAAAATGGATCCAGTACTCCTGCCAGTTTTAGCTTTACAGGAGCACATCTACTTTCTAATCCAAGCTTCTTGCTTGAGTCACTCAAGGAATTCTAACAAAAACAAGATGATTTTTTTGGAAAGTAAGATCAGGTAATATAAAATTTCTCAACTTACTGGTTAGCTTCTCTTACACCAATCTTTCCAGATCCTTGTTTTTCATGCTTTTTTTTCTCGTGGAAATAAAAATCTGTTTGCAAAAAACAGTTGCATGATCTAACTGTGTGCAAAAGCAAATCATGTGAATTGTCTGACTATATGTGATAACCAAGAAATAGATCCAATTCAGACTATTCTGTGATTCTATGAATCCAGCAGTCTCTAATAACTGCTGCATAGTCCTACCTAAATATCACATATTATTTTCTCCATCTATGAAGCAAAATACTGATAACCCACTACATTTTTTTATATATATTTGAATTGTAATGGCCAATTTACAAACCACAAGACTGTAATTCTAAAAAGCTTCCACTTAAATACTCTGCAGTGGTGTTTCTCTCTAGTGTAGAGAACACACTCCTTTTTTGACATTATTTCTAGTAACTAGTAATTAAAATGTTTTTTGATCTTAGAAAATAATGTTTCCCTTAAAAGGTTTGCAAATTTCTTTTTCCAAATCAAAAATGGTTTGCTCTTTAAAATATTTTTGATGATTTTACATCTATCACATTGGAATACACTTAAAACTGATTTCAGTAAGCAAAAAATAAATTACATTCTAAATCTTCAGTTACTTTACCTTAAGTCTGTCATCAATACATTTTTACCATCTGCCATATAAATACATCATTGGGAAAAACAAGTAAAGAAATTAGAGCTATACTTCATGGGACTGAAATGTGCTCAAAAATCACTAATTTAAGTTGATAATGCAATGGTTTATGGATTATTTGAAACAGTCTGTATATTCTCAAATGCTCAATCATATACTACATAATAATAAAGGGGGAATGAAATATTTGAATTAATCAGTACAGAGTATATACTGTAATTACAGCAAGGAAATATTTGCTTAAGTGAATTATACTGATAAATAAAATAACATTGCCAGAAAGTGGTCACCTTTAATATAGAAAAAGCCAAAACTGTGAAAAAGCTCTGATATACTAATGAAAGTCTTCAGCCTCACAGTAAAAGTTAAATATGTGAAGATATGAACACGGACTTAATTTTTATGATCCTGAGTTTTTTCAAAAATAAGTTGTAGTCTACATAGAGCTGATTTCTAGAATAAGACATAAATCACTTAGGTTATTTTATTATGATTTAAAACTTCAGCTATTTCTCCAGACAAAAAGAATATAAACTAAAAAAAAACATTAAGTTCAGTGTTATTCTTGGAAGAAAGGGAAAAATGCCAAACTAAAATATACACTATCAGTAAATACAGAAAGTGCCATAATTCTGCAAGAAAATGCATGGGAAATTTGCCCTTTAACTCAACAAAAAATGTCATGATATTTGCAGGTTGGAGAAAATAACCCCTTTGACAAGAGCTATTTGACACATTGCTAAAACATGCAGTTTTACTGTTGCTTGCAGTGCCATTTAGATTTCAGCTACGGACTGCGCAAGCTAAAGCACTGACTTTCTGGGAAGAATGATTCCATGATGTCCATGATGCCACAAACAGCACAATCGCACTTACTTTCAGACCAAAAGTCACCTGGTACTAGCCTTTAAAGGATTTGTCTGTCTTCCAAAATTTTCAGTGTGGATCTTTTATCCATATGGGACATAAAATAAATCCTTAGGAAAAATTTGTTTGGCCCGAAATAAGAAGTTTTTATGAGAAAACTGTCAGTTTTTGGAGAAGACTTATATCTCTAATGTGATAAAAACAGATAGTCTCTAACTCCTTATAGTTAAAACCACGGATGGAGCACACCTACCAATAGCTCTTTTACACCTATGTCAAATTGTTCTCCTCTCCCTTATTTCAATCCGAAGTTATTTATATCTGGGCAGATAAAATTCTCTCATACTTACACTGCTTTTTTATGATGTGACTTTCATCAGATTTGGCTTGTCTAAAAAGGAATTGTTTTCAAGAAATAAAAATTACTTGTGTTTTTCATATACGTAAGAAGTATAAAAGTGATGCCGTAAGAGGGGTT